>JANRGW010013333.1:0-28032 GCA_024733675.1 Psilopsiagon aymara
CTGGCACAGGGTGCCCAGAGAAGCTGTGGCTGCCCCATCCCTGGCAGTGTTCAAGGCCAGGTTGGACACGGGGGCTTTGGAGCACCCTGCTCCAAGTGGAAGGTGTCCCTGCTCATGGCAGGGGGCTGGAACTGGATGCCCTTTGAAGGTCTCTTCCAACCCAAACCATTTTTTGATTCCATGAGGATTATTTTGCTTTTGCATCAAATGCATTTCTTCACAGGTACTATTTTTCCTGCTTATTCATGAATATATTGACTACCACAAATCCTTAGGCAACTAAAGTGACTCCTCTTACCTTAAAAACTACCCTGCTTAAACTTCTCCCTGTGTTTTCTTGACCTACCTTTCCAGCCACAAATTGTGAGCTGGAGGAAAAGTGTCTTGACAAAGTATTGCTTGCCTGTCCTGTTTGTACATACTTGAACCATCCTAAAACATCCTGTGGAAGGAGTTCTGCAGATTACATATAATTGAGAAAAAGTGTTTCTGGCTGTTCAATTTGAACCCACTACCTGCCAGTTTAATGTTACGTCCTTTTAGTTCCTCTACGGAAGGAGAAAATGGGACAGCTGTCCCTGGTGATATTTTGTAGATGGCTTCTCTAGACTAACGGGTCATAATTCAGATTTATAGCAGTCTTTTTCAAGATGTGAAGAATGAGAATTCCATATTCACAACACATTCAGGGAGTGAGTTCCCTCTGAATCTGTGGTGTTATTTTCTCTATTCCTTACCTAGCAATGCGTAGTATTAGCTGACATTTTCCTTTAAAGGTCTACCTTCTTCTTGATTTATTAACAGTATTGAAGTAATTATATTAATAAAATATAAAACTAAGGTTGTTTCACCACTTTTTAAACGTAATATTCCCTCTGCCATTTCTATTGTCCAGGCGGTATCATCAGTTTCTTCTGCTTCTGGATTTTTGTTCTTGTAGTCGGCTCTCATCATTCCTGTCTGAGCAAAGTGGCATTATAAGCAGTTTCCTGTTGACATGACATACTCATCCCCATGGGTCATATCTGAGTATGTTGGTCTCTTATCCAAGAATGGGGGAACTCTGGGATTATTTCCTTAAAATGAAAGGCTTTGTGCCATATTACACAGAGTAAATAATTTTTGTAGCATTTTGAAATGAGTTTTAATAGAGCTCGATAATAACCAAGCAGCATTGTTCTTTAGAGGTGTGTATGTAGCAAGATAGCTTTAAAATAAACCCACAAATTTAAGCTTAGCAGTCACAGCCTAAAAAAGAAAGTTGGGAATTTTGTTAGATGCATCATTCTTGTTCATCACAGTGCTGCCCAATTTGATTTATTCTTTATTTTGCCCCAAAACATCTAACTGTGTTAAAGTAGAGCTGAAGTCATTACCGCCTTTGCCTAGTTTAAGGCTCCCCATCCATTCGGGATGAACTGTCTCCAACTTTACTCTGTGTGCTTTGAATCTTCTGATTTTGCCATCATGGACTCCAACTCTCACCATTTATGAGGATGGATGTGTCACTGGAGCGGAACTGCTCTCACTGTTGGTTCTTTTTTTACAGCTCTCCCTCCCCTCATGGCTCGTAGATCTCAAAGCTCCTCACAGGGGGACAATCCCCTTGACCCTAACTATCTGCCCCCCCATTACAAGGAGTACTACCGCTTAGCTCTGGATGTGCTTACTGAAGAGGGCAAAGAAAGTTACCAACGCTTCCTGACAGAGGAAGCAGCCCCTGATTTTCTTTGCAACTCAGAGGTGGACCACATCATACAGAATCTCCAGAAACCCCAATACGCCAATCAGGAAGGCAGCACAGACACTGCAGGTGACAATGACATGGATGGATCCTCTGGGACTTACTGGCCCATGAACTCAGACCTTGCTGTTCCTGAGCTTGACCTGGGCTGGCCAATGGTCTTTGGGTTCAGGGGAACAGAGGTGACAACCCTCGTGCAACCGCCACCCCCCGACAATCCCAGCATTAAGGAGGAGGCTCGCAGAATGATTCGAGCAGCTCAACAGGTAAGAAGATGAAGTGTTCAACTTGAACAGAGATAAAATTGTATGTGTTCAAAAGATGAATTGGAATGCATGAGCTCTGCTGCTAATTCACTTAACTTTGTTCCCAGGACCTGAGAAAGGGGAAGGATGAGTCTAAAACTACTGTTACTGCATCAAAGCTAGCCTCTGCTCTCTGATTTAATGAAAAAGTGTGTAAAGCTATGTGAAAACATTCCAAGAGTTCACAGAATCACTGAATAGTTGAGGTTTCCAATCTCAGCTCTGGAGACCTCTAGAGCCTCTAGAGGACTAGACCTCTGGAAAATGGTCTATTCCAGCCTCCCTGGTCAAAGCGGAGTTGGTTGGAGTAGGTTATATAGGACCCATGACAATCTCCAAGGATGGATATGGAGACTCTACCCCTTTTCAGGGTAACCAGTTTCAGTGTTCAGTCACCTTTACAGTAAACAAGGTTTTTCCTGTGTTTAGCTGGAATTTCCTGTATTTCAATTTGTGTCTTGTCATTTCCCTGGGTACCACTGAGAAGAGTTTGACTCCATCTTCCTTAGACCCTTCCATCAGGTGTTTATGCTCACTGATAAGGTAAGAGTTTGGAAAGACAGGGAGATAGAGCTTTGAAGCTACTTCCCATATTAGCAGCATATAGGTGCAGCTTATTGTGGCTGATTGAACACTAGCCAGGAGGTTATCTAAAAATGGCAGGGCTGTGTTGGAGGGGCTGAACAAGTAGTGGCCAAGCAGCTTAATGCAACCTTCCAACTGTGTTTACGTGACCAAAAATACACCTGTTCTCATTGGATTATTGAGTAAGGGATTGCTCAGGGGCAGTGATATTTTTCCTCACCACTCACCCTGGTACACAGAATTGCACCTTAGATAGCAATTCTGCTTCCAGTTCTGGGGCCTATAATATTTAAAGGAACCTTTAAATGGGAAGGTTTAAAAAGGAAGCTGAAATGGAGACACTACCACAGATTGGGAACATGAGCAGACATAGATTGCTGATGTCTTTCTTGTGTTCTTTTCCTAGGTGGTAGCCATAGTGATGGACATTTTCACTGATGTGGATCTGCTGTTTGAAGTGTTGGATGCTGCTGCTCGTAGAGTGCCTGTGTACATCTTGCTTGATGAGATGAACTCACAGCTTTTCCTCGATACAGCTGCTAAATGCAGAGTCAATCTTAACTATGTGGAGGTGAGCAAACCAAAGACCTGCCCTGTCTGATTCACATCCTGAGGGGAAAATGTCCTGGAATACAGGGGGCTGCTGTGACTGTAAAAACCTGAGAAAGGGTAAAGCAGGTCAGAGCCTAGTGAAAGATGAGTATGAAGAAAGCTGGGAGAGCTGGCACAACCATACAGGGATGAAGACTGAGGACACACTAATAAATGGTTTTATCTGTCCATGGTGTATGCAGACAGAGTCACCAGTGCTGAGCAAGAGCAAGGGGAAAAAGGAGGGGCAGGGGGAGAGAAGTTAACAGCTTCCAACTGAGTAAGTGCCTTGTCTGGTTCGCAGTTCCTAAGGGTGAGGACAGTTTCTGGCCCAACCTACTACTGCCGCACAGGGATGTCCTTCAAAGGCCATGTGAAAGAGAAATTCCTCTTGGTGGACTGCATGGTGGTGCTGAGTGGCAACTACAGGTGAGAAGTCCTGCAATGTTACATGTCTAGTTTCAGTGAGCAAGAGGCTGGTTAGTTGCTAAAGCAGTGCTTTGGCACTTCAAAACCAACAGCAGTGACAAAAGTTCTTCTCACTGAAGGATACTGAGCAGCAGTTTTCAGAAAAAATACTCCATTTTGCAGCAGAGGTAGGTACACCAATTAAACAAGGCCACAAGCCCAGACACCAAAGCCAAGCTTCCTTCACATCAAGAGTGTAAACCATCTGTAAAAATGATACACTAATTACAGGCTGTTGTGCCTTAACCCCAGTAGGCAGCTGAGACCCACATGGATGTGCGCTTACTACTCCCACCACGATCTGACAGAGAATGAGAAGGGCACACATGAGAGAACATGTGGGTTGAGATAAAGACAGTTTAATAGCTAAAGCAAACCTGCACACACAAGCAAAGCGAAGTAAGGAATCCATTCACTGCTTCCCATCAGCAGGCAGGCACGTAGCCATTTCAAGGAAAGCTTGACTTGGGAAGACAAAAACCATAACACTGAATGTCTTCCTCCTTCCTGCACAGGATGGTTGAGGTTGGAACAGATCTCTGGCAGTCATCTGGGCCAACTCACCCTGCTCAAGCAGGGCCACCTAGAGCTAGTTGCCCAGGACTGTGTCCAGATGGTTTTTGAGTATCTCTAAGGAGGGAGACTCTATGTAGTCCTGAGAAGCCTGCCAGAACCATGAAGACATTACCAGCCAAGCTGTTTCCTAGATAGTTCTGCTTAGCTGCATTGGTGGATAAGGTTGTTCCATCCTAGGTGCAAGATTCTGCATTTGCCTTTGCTGAATTTCATGAGGTTCCTGACAGTACATTTCCCCAGCCCCTGACTGGCACATGAACTGCACCATCTCCTCATTCTGAGGGTACACACTGCCCTGATGTCCAGGTCATTAATGACAGTGTAAAGACTACTTCCCCAAGCCCTGACCCCTGGGAAACACCACTTACTGTCCCATCAGACTTCAAATTACCGATCACCACCCATTAAACCTGACAGTCCACACAATTTCCTGAGGGATATGGATACTGTCCCCCATCCATGCAGCCAGATATCTCTTTGTAGAAGGCAGTCGGATTGGGTTAGGCATTGTTTGCCCTTGGTAAATCCCTGTTGTCTGATCCCAGTTGTCTCTCTGTTGTTCTTGTGCCTGGAAATGGCTTTCAGGAAGATTTGCTCCACAGTTTGCCTTCAGGCTGAGGTAGGGCTCACTTGCTGTTGTTTCCTTTGCTCTTTTTAAAGTTGGGCATAACATTTTAGCAATTACAACCCAAAGTAATTGCAGGAACAACTACTTCGTACAAGGATTACCACCAGCTTGCTCTCTTGCTGTTGTTACTACTGACTGTCTTTTTTAGAACAGAGGTCATTTATTGCCTTGTAAAATCCTCTGCAAAGATGTGACGCCAAATCTGTTCATAACTATGAGGTTTGGGAACAAGGGTGTGCAATGAATGCCTGCCTGAGCAGTAAAGAGTAATGGGAGAATTTTCTTCAGGCAAGCAAATGGTTTCAAGTATGATGCTAATACACTATCATTACTTCTATTTCTCTTTGTAGTTTTATGTGGTCTTTTGAGAAGATTCACAGGAGCATTGCACACATCTTCCAGGGGGAGCTGGTGGCCAGCTTCGATGAAGAATTCCGAATTCTCTTTGCACAGTCAGAACCTCTTATTCCTCCAGCCAATGTCTTGGCAAAGGCAGACAACACATTTGCCATGACTCCCTTTGGCAATAACATGCCTTTCTTTCCAAGAAAAGCACCCCTGATGTTCCAGAGGGATGACAGTCTTTTTCCCTCCTTTATGGACAGAGTTGATCCAGACAGGTACTTCCTGTCAAATTTCAGGCGGGATGACATGTTGCGCCATACTGTGGAGGGGTCAGCTATGCGAATGTATAAAAAGGTAGAAATGGAGAATTCCCAGATGGATCCTGTCAGGGGTTTTCTCCGTTCCAAGCAACTGGAGTTGGATGCTTTTAAGAGACACAGTTTTGCAGAAGGAACATTTGAAAACTTTGCTTCTTCTAAGCAGTATGCCAGGCAGATGTTCTTGAACAATATGGACGAATTCAAAATCCAGTCTAGCCATTTTCAGAAGGACCAGTTCTACCAGTACCAGTTTGAACACCCCCATCTTCCTGGCAGGCCTCAGGGACTCTTTGAGAGAATCCGAGGTGGTAGGCAGTTCAATGAACTGGAAGACTATGGAGAGGGATCCAGATACCCTGAACTTGAATCCAATTTTCCACAAGAGGGTTTCCCCTTAAGGCTGGATTATGTACCTTCAAATTCTTCCAGGGAAGTGAGACATGGCTCTGATCAGCTGAATCCTGCAGGGAATGGCCCAATGGGAATGATGTTAAAAAGGCAGAATATAGGACAGAAATTTATTTGCCAGACTTCTCCTACACAGAAGCAAAGCCTGGAACAACGCCTGTTCTTACAAGACAAAGAGGAGGACCAAGATGAGGACAAGAACACACAGGAAAACAGAACAGGTTTACGTAACTGGAGGATTTCCTCATACCTGAGTGCATACCAGTCCGAACCAGAAGAAGGTCTTCCAATGCCTATGGAATCAGAGGCATATAATGATGTTCTTGGGGATACCCTCCCAAAGCACCCCACTGACCTCATCCCAGCATTCAAATCCCCTATGTCTTTTAACAACAAGTCACTGGGAATTGAAAGTGCCAAAGAATTTGCAGATCCTGACAGAGTAGGTGAAGAAACCCCTATAATGAAACAAGATGCATTTAGGTCCAGAATAAATCCTTTGATCCAGAGGAGCTCAAGACTCAGGTCCTCTCTGATTTTCAGTGCTGCCAAGTTAGATCAGCCTAACACTGCAATAGAAAAGGTTCAGATGATCCAGAAAGAACAAATGTCCAGTGAGTTGACAAAAGACAATGAAACTATAAAGACAGCCACCTCATCTAAAGTGGCAGAACTTTTAGAGAAGTACAAAGCTGTGGGCAAAGACACAGAGCGAGCTACAGTCACTCATACCAAAGCTGTTTCCAGTTATCTACAGGAAGAATCACAGAACGCAGAGAAGAAATGCACCAAATCTGTGCAATATAAGATTCTGGAGAGCAGGGTACTAGAATCCAAAGACTCCTGCAGTACTTACAAAATGCACGGAGAAGCTGAAAGACCATTTGCAATGGCCTCATCACCCCCCCAGCTTATTGACACAATGAGTAAAGATCCCTTAGCACATATTGGCACTAAGATGGACAAATTATCATCTCGGTTTTACCCTATAGAGAGTAAACCTGCTCTTCCAGAGAAGGAGAGTCTTATATTTGTAGGAGACACTCAAAAGTTGACTCTTCCAGAGAAGAAGGAAAGAGTGACATTCAAAGAAGACACTCAGAAATTAGTCAATACAGAACTGAAGAAACCACAGATTAGAACAAGTACCACATCAGTTCTTGAAAACTTATCTAGAAGTCAAGGATCTGACAGCTCTCTCAATAAATCTGAGGAAGACTGTTCAAAACAAGAACAAAATCCAATGGAATTTTTAAGAAAAGGGTCACTAAGGCTGAAGCAGTTTTTGAACCCAAAAGGTGAAAAGAAATTGGAGGAGGAGCCCACTTTGGAGACTGGAAAGTCTGATAAGCAGGCTGTGGGTCTCAAGCGATCTTCCATAGGGGACTGTCAGGAAATGATGGAGGAAGAAAAAACACATAAATTTGCAACACCACTTCCTCCCAAAAGCAGCCAGCCCACACAGGGGAGATTTCCTTCATCCACAGCTAACATCCTCTACAGCAGCAACCTCCGTGATGATACCAAGGTGATTTTGGAACAAATCTCTGCAAACAGTCAGAAGAACAGAGCTGAACTGGCCAAGCAACTACCATCCACTAGTAATCCTGATCTTTCAAAGTCAACTACAAGCTTGGAAAGGAAAGGTGAGAAGGAGAAAAGCTGTAACATCCACAGGTCAGAGAGTTTTGGGAGCCAGAAACGAAATCTTCAGCGGCAACCATCAGAGGATAGAGATACCCTCCTGAAGAAAATGGAGAATATGCGGAAGGAGAAGCGAGTCTACAGTAGATTTGAGGTCTTCTGCAAAAAGGATGAACACACAAGTCAGAGTGAAGAGGAATATGACACAGATGCCAAAGACAAGAAGATGGGAAAATTCATGCCCAAAATCCTGGGGACCTTCAAGACTAAAAAATGATCATAGAAATACTATTTAATTCCATATAATCACTGACTGTCAAAGGGGAATGAGGAAGTAACTTGTTTATGATGGCTCTAAGCGCCACAGGCAATACTCTTCATGGTTAGTGAGTGGAAATGTGTTCAACATTAGACTGTTGTGGCACAATTTGCCTAATAAAGTCATGTGGTATCCAGCATCCTTATCACATTATGTTTCAAATAAAGTCATTAAATTGCCAAGATGCTTAAACGAAAGAAATAAAGTCAGAGTCTCTTTATATTTTGCTCAGGGAATATTTTCAGCAAACAAAGCAATTCCACTTTCAGAAGGAAAGAATAAAAAATAGAAAATTCAAGACTTAAGTTCAGTCCAGGAAAGACACACAGACACACATGCATGAACTGGAAAACGTGTTTAAAACCAGCTGTTTCTCAGGTACGGTTACCTCTGTATCTAATAACGAATCAAATGAGATAGGCACCGTTTTCAAGGTTTACAGGAGGAAAAAAATATTGTAAACGACTTTTCCCATATCTGTGGTCATGGGCCTGTCCAGCAGAACATGTTCAGCTTTTGTTTTCACAATTTCCTAAGCCTGTTGGTTCTGGTTCTGTTGGTTTATTCCCTTACGTATAATGGCAGTATTCCCCTAGGGGTGAGCTGAAAGCAGCAGCTGAAACGCCATAAGGAAGGACATGGACATGCTATTAATGGAGAAAGGCCTGGGTTTAGGACTCCTTTCAGCTGAGTCCAGAGTTTAATGAAGCATCTAAAATGCCATCTTGGCCAAGTAGTAACTTCCTTGACAGTGTAACTCCAATTTGTTAAGTGTCTGCAGGGAGGAGGGACGCTCATTTGTTAGTGCATTTGTCCATGTGAACACAGGGGAAGAAGAGACTCAGAACAATGGAGGGAATAAGGCTACTGGAGTTTTCAAGCTCAGGAGTGTTTTCTCTCATGTAGTTTGGTACCAAGCTTAACCATGCAGCTTAACCAGTCCAGATTAGCTTATGGGTTCATGCTGTTGAGTTACAGTGTCTTTGGATGACAGAAGGTAGACACAGAGCCTATCATGAATACACTGTACATAATACTTTGTTCCTTAGCTTTTTTTCTCCTCAGGTGGGACTGTCTCTGCTTGGCATCCAGCAGGATTGCCAAACTGGTTTGTGGTATTTTTGGTTGTTTTTTTTTTTTTTTCCCCCCCTCCTCTTGATCTTTTTACCATAGTCCAAAGATATGGTCTCACATCCGTTAGCTTGGGGTTCCTGAGTAGTCACTTGTGACACTAGCTGCAAGCTCAGCAAACCAGTTCAGGTACGTGGCTGACAGATGGAGACAAGAGGCTGCGTCAGTTCCTGAAGGTAACTTTAGTAGGGTCTTTAAAACTTTAGGTCCTTTTTGAGGATGCCAGCTCCCATGGTAGCAGGCTTTACATAGTTCAGCAGGCTTTATATAATTTACGTATCTGTAACAACTACTGGAAACAAAGCTGAACTGGACTTCTTATGCTTATTCCATATTGTACAACTGTATAACTATTTCAGATACAAGCCATAATCTGTTACATACCTAAAAATTCATAAAGAAATGCTGTAATGCTGTGTGTATACTTATTTTGTCTGCTTTTAGTAATGAATCAGATCCAGTTACTGGTGAGTGCCAAAATGAACTGTAATGATCAATACAGTTGTTCTCTTCCAGATGATATAGATAGAAATTATTTTACTCTAGAGAGGAAGACAGGCTATATAGATACATATCCTATTATATATGTGCTAGCTCTGTTCTGTGCAAATCTTACATCATTCCACATCTCCCCAGCCTTTCCCAAAGTCACCAGCTCCAGCACTGTTCCGTGACAAAGTTAGATATTTAATGATTGTTGTAGTCACAGATTACATTAATATTTTAGAATTTTGTTGTATTTTTTAGTTTTAGAATTTTCTTTTACTCAGCATGGTGTGTTCAGTGTAAAAGCATGTTCTTGAGGAGAACCAAAATGACACATCTCTTTTAGTGCTAAGTTGATTACCAGATGTTGTAGGTGCATACAAATACTGCATAGTAATTAATACACCTTGTAATAACAAAAGCCATTTTAAGAATAAAAGGTTAATGTTAAAGCCTATCACCTCTGATACGAGGTTCACAGAGGATCTTTGCTATCTCATTGTGTCATCAAACTGCTGGGTTCTGTCTTTCAGTGGAAGTCAACCCTGAATTAAGTAGGTTCCCTTTTCCATGCATGAGAACAGGCATCTTGGATTTACAAGAGCTGTCACGGTGCACAGAGCAGTACACAACATGTTCACACTGTCACTGCCATTTTCTGTATTTACCTGTACCTGGGATTGATAGGAAATGCCTATTTCATGAATATACCAGAATAAACCAGGACTTCCCTGAGAGCTGCATTCCCAGCCTACTATTACCAGATGTGAGTGACCACATCTGGTATCAGAAGTGAATATTTTGATTTTTTTACCTAACTAGCCTTTTGTTTACATTACTAAATCTATAAAACTAACTATATAATCTATATAAACTAAAATAGTGTTTACATACTACAAGACGAAATGGATATTCTATCAATGGCAGTGATACTCATATGTTAAAATTTAGTGCCTTAATCCCCTCTGTAACTGTAGTCCCAGCATTCTGGAATAAGAATCATTTATCATAGATCAAATAAAATTTCAGGTGCAAAGACTTCTTAATAACTTCAAGTTAATGAGGAAAATGTAGCAAAAATCAGCATTAAAACAGGAATCTAGTTTTAAAGTTTACTGTTGTCCCCCTGTTGCGTGAATAACAACTTCGTGATGTTTCAGCAATAGTATCTCCTGAAACATTGCTTTCTGAAAGCAAAAAATAAACAAATTACCGCATTATTCATTTAACAAGATACTTCTGGATTTTTCCCTTTCACACACAGCAAACACTGACTGAAAGACAAAGATTTTTCTGTAATGCAATGTAAAGCATTTATTATTACAATATTTGCACTATCACAGTATTTCGTGATAGGTAAGCTATTAAGTGTTGTAGCAGAACCCATCTGCATTTAAAATGCTTTTCTACATTATTTTAATGAAAATAAGCCACCACTGATTCATGTTCATTTACCCCAGAAGAGTCATAGAAAATAGTGGAAAACAAACTGAAGGGCTCGGTTAGGGGACCGATGAGACGAGCTGACTTCACCTGGTTAGGACACTTCCATATTCACTGCTCAAGTTGCTCGGAGGACTTTGATATTGGAAGACTCTCCAGCACAGATTTACATATGGTTCCATAGGCCTGAGAGTAACTGCCCATCAATGCTTTTGGGTCACCAGCAGCTCCCATATTTGCAGTAATCTGGAACATCTTTTTACTGGACTTCAGAGGGGGATGAACATCTTTGCTGTGAAACTGAGTATTTCTTGGATTCTGTGCAATAAAGAAAAGCCAAGATAGTAACCTGTAATAGCTTTCTAAAATACAAAAAGGAACACAAATTTTACTTTAGCTTGGAGTAGGACAGATCATGAATATTGTATGAACAGCAAGCACTGTTTTGCAAGATCAAGAACAGGATGATGAGAAGGATGTGAGGGAGAAGGGCTTAAGAATGGGTGTATCATGAACTACTGGCACTGGAGCAGCATTCTGTTGTGGGGATGTGAGAAAGTCCCCCAACAAAAAAGTCAGTCCTTAGTGTCACAGAAAGGGTAATCTGTGGTGTCTCCTTCCATATTCTTCCTCTGCCATAAGCTTCCTCTGATCACCTTGTGTTGGCTAGACTCCTTGAGCCAGGCAGCAGACAAGTGGCTCAGGAAAAAGAAAAAGCAGGGGCAAGGAGGTCATGTAAGAACCCAATGAGCTTAAGGACTTTCACAAGGAAGTGTGACCAGGAACAGGGAAAAAGCAAGGGAAGAGAGGACAGGACTGAAACTGTCACTGTTCAGCAACAGCAATCCATTAAGTTGATTCCAGAGGTAGTGTGAATTCTCCAGCTAAGTTTAGAATATACCACAGTCTCAATTTGGTTAAAAAAGAATTTGTTACCTACACGCTTTGGACAGGACAAGCCATTGCTGAAGATAATGTAAAAGCAACTGATCTGTGATTCTCAGTCAAAGGGAGTTTTTAGTGCTGCTCGCAGTCTGAACAATGTGATAACCACTTACCTGAAGTGATAACACTGAAACTAGAATGCAGTCTGAAATTAGCCTGTCCTCTAGAAAAAAGGCAGTGGAAAAGTCATGTATCTGAGCACATCTCTAAAGATGTTGCACTAGAAACTCAGGGTGGGAAAAGGAAGTAGAGGTAGAGGATCTGCAGAGATATTGAGGATGCAGAGGATCTCTGCAGAGAGCATGACCAGCAGGTCAAAGGAGGTGATCCTGCCCCTCTACTCTGCTCTCATGAGACCTCACTTGGAGTATTGGGTGCAGTTCTGGTGTCCTCAACATAAAAAGGACTTGGAACTATTTGAACAAGGCCAGAGGAAGCCCATGAGGATGATCGGGGGACTGGAGCACCTCCTATATGAAGATAGGCTGAGGAAGTTTGGGCTGTTCAGCCTGGAGAAGAGAAGGCTGCGTGGAGACCTCAGAGCAGCCTTCCAGTATCTGAAGGGTGCTATAAGGATGCTGGGGAGGGACTCTTCATTAGGGACTGTAGTGAGAGGACAAGGGGTAATGCGTTAAAACTTACACAGGGGAAATTCAGATTGGATATAAGGAAGAAATTCTTTTCTGTGCGGGTGGCGAGGCACTGGAAAGCGTTGCCCAAGGAAGTTCTGAATGCTCCATCCCTGGTGGTGTTCAAGTCCAGTTTGGGCAGAGCCTTGGGTGGCATGGTTTAGTGGGAGGTGTCCCTGTCCATGGGAGGGGGATTGGAACTGGATGAGCTTAAGGGCCTTTCCAACCCTGTTCTATGATTCTATAGTTTTACTTTGCTTACTGTTCGGTGACACATATAATCCATTACAGTTAATATCTGTGGACAAAAAAAAATAAATATTGCCAATGAGGCAGAGCCTGATTTTCCAAAGGGCCGTTCCCCCATGTTATCTGAAGTACCTAACTCCCACACTGAAATTCAACAGTTATCCACAGAATTCCTGCATGAACCTCCTCTTACTGCTCAAGTCACAGGTGATAGGGTTGTTTGGAAAGACTGGGGTTAGACTTCAAAATCCAGGAGAAAGTATTTATAAACCCAGACCAGCTGAAGATCAGCATTACACATTCTGCTGAAGTAAGGCCACATCTGTACCCTTGCAATTTCCTGGTGATTCCAATAGATGGTCTTCCTCGTCTTCCTCTCAACACTCTGCCTTATGCTCAGAACTTAACTCTGGGTTGTAAGGTTCATTAGCAGACAAAACACCTGAATGTAGGTATTGCAACACTAAAGACTGCAGGATGCAAGTTCCTATGCCCAAACTCTGCCTGGCGGTGGACAAGGAGCCAGCTGAGAGTTTATGGGTTGGGATTAAGGGGAGGGTAGGGACAGGTGACATTATAGTGGGAGTCTGCTACAGGCTGCTTGTCATGGGTTCAGCCAGAAAGACGGAGCAGATGAGGCCCTCTATAGCAGATAGGAGCAGCCTCATGGTCATAAGCCGTGGTTCTCATGGGTAACTTCAACCACTCTAATATGTGGTGGAGGGACAGCACAGCAGGACATAGGCAATCCAGGATATTCCTAGAATATACTGATGATAAATTCCTTCTCCAAGTGTCAGAGGAGCCAACAAGGAAAGGCGCTCTGCTGGACCTTCTTCTCACCAACAAGGATGGGCTGGTGGGGAATGTAAAGCTTGAGGGCAGCCATGAGATGGCGGAGTACAAGATACTTAGAGCATTGAGGAGGGCACACAACAAGCTTCCAGCCCTGGACTTCAGGAGAGGAGACTTCAGCCTCTTAAGGGATCTGCTTGGTAGAGTACCATGGGCTAAAGCTCTGGAGGGAAGAGGGGCCCAAGAAAGCTGGTTAACATTCAAGGAACACCTCTTCCAAGCTCAGGAGCAACACATCCCAAGTCAGGCAAAAATGCCAGGAGGTCTGTATGGATGAACAAAGAGCTCCTGGACAAACTCCAGCACAAAAAGGAAGCCTGAAGAGGGTGAAAGCAAGGACAGGCACCCTGGGAGGAATACAGACAAATTGTTCGAGCAGCCATGGATCAGGTTGGAAAAGCTACAGTCCTGATAAAATTAAATCTGGACAAGGACATCAAGGGCAACAAGATTCTATAGGTACACTGGTGATAAAAGGAAGAGTAGGGAACACATGGCCTTCTCTGGAAGGAAACAGGAGACCTGTTTACCAGAGATACAGAGAAGGCCTTTTCTTTTTACCTCAGTCTTCACTGGCAAGTGCTCCAGCCACACTGACAAGTGGCAGAAGGCAAAGGTAGGGGCTGGGAGAATGAAAAACCACCCACTGCAGGAGAAGAGCAGGTTCGAGACCACCTAAGGAACCTGAAGGTGCACAAGTCCATGGGGCCTGATGAAGTGCATCTAAGGGTCCTAAGGGAGCAGGAAGATGAAGTGATGAAGCCACTTCACACTGTATTTGAGAACTCGTGGCACTCTGAAGTTCCCAGTGACAGAAAAGGGAAATATAACCCCCAGTTTTAAAAAGGGAAAAAAGAAAGACCTGGGGAACTACAAGCTGGTCAGTCCCTTCCAATCCAAACTGTTCTATGACTCTGTGATTCTGTATGTATCTAATCCATATTAGAGGCAAGTTATGTCCAGTTATTTCCCCTACTAGCATGAACTCTTCAGTTGGAATCATCAAATTACAGACTTGTTCAGGTTGGAAAATACCTTTAAGGTCATCATGTCCCACAATTAACCTTACACTGCCAAGGCTACCACTAAACCATGTCCCTAAGTGCCACACATCTACACATTTTTTAAATACGTCCAGGGACAGTGACTCCACCACTGCACTGAGCAGCTTGTTCCAGTGTTTGATAATCCTCTTGGTAAATGAACTGTTCCTAATCTCCAGCCTAAAACTCCTCTGAAGCTGCTTGAGGCCATTTCCTCTGATCCTGTCACTTGTTATTTGGAAGAAGAGACTGACATTCACCCTGCTACAACCTCTTTTCAGGTAGTTGTTGAGAATAACGTCTCCCTGAACCTACCTTTCTCCAGACTAAACCCCCTACCAGGTCCTTCAGCTGTTCCCCATCACACTTGTGCACCAGGCCCTTCACTAGCTCTGTTGCCTTTCTCTGGACCTGCTCCAGCATCTTGGTGTCTCTCACAGCGAGAGGCCTAGAACTGAACACAGGATTTGTGTTCAAAAAGTAGGTGTGTCCTTACCAGTGCCCAGTACAGGGGGACAGTCACTGTCCTCACCCTGCTGCCACACTGGTGCTGATATAGTCCAGGATGCCACTGGCTTCTCAGCTGCCTGAGCCCAAGCTGCTCATGTTCACCTCTGTCAATCAGTCCCCCAGGTCCCTTTCCATGAGCAGCTTTCCAGCCACTCTTACCCAAGCCTGGAGCGTTGCATGAGGTTGTTGTGGCCCAAGTGGAGGACCACGCACTGAGCCCTGTTGAGCCTCATCCCACTGGCTTCTGTTCATGGATTCAGCCTGTCCAAGTCCCTCTGAAGAGCCTCCTGCCCTACAGCAGATCAACACTCCCACCCAGACTGGTGTTGTCTGCAGACTTACTGAGGGTGACCCTGATCCCCTTATCCAGATCATTGATAAAGACATTAAACAGAACTGGCCCCAGTCCTGAGCCAGGGGGAACACTGCTTGAGGCTAGTGCCAACTGGATTGAACTCCATTCACCACCACCCTCCGGGCTTGGCCATCGAGACAGTTCTTTACCCAGTGAGCAGTGAATGAGTTTACCCACTCAAGCCATGAGCAGCCATTTTCTCCAGGAGAAGGCTGTGGGAAAAGGTGTCAAAGGCTTTACTAATGTCTGGGAAGAAAACATGCACAGTCTTTGCCTCATCCACTGAGTGGGTCACCTTGTCATAGAAGATCAGGTTGGTCAAGCAGGATCTGCCCATGCTGAGTTAAACCAAGAGCACACTCTTAGCTTCTATTTAAGGGAACATACACTATACAAGCCCAACTGCTTTATCAAACTAGGTTACAGGTACCATTTGTACTGACATACATAGATGCAACAATATTGCAATGCATATTTTTGTCATAAGTAATTTTAACTGTTAAAAAATGTATTTATTTAGTTATGGAGCATCCTCTCATTTAAGTATCTTTACAGAGTTGCAAATTAAGATATTTTGTGTCTATATAATTTTGGGCCATAAAAAGTTAAGGATGTTTTTTGGGTTTTTTTTGGTAGGACTGCTACTCACATTGTAAAAGTTCTGTACACTTGTAGAAGGTAGCCCAGCATTTGCTTTTGCCCATGTGGCCTGTTGAGAACGTGATGCTGAAGAGTTCCTTATAAGAGCACCAGAGTTTGCATTACCTGTAGTGGAAAAAAAAAAAAAGAGAGAAAGTAGGAAAATTATAAGGACACAGAACACAATAACTGAGTCAGCCCCTGACACATAACTTCATTTCACTAAATATTCAGAATAAAATTAGTCTGTAGTAGCAAACAAAATCTGTTCAAAAGGGCATGGGAAAAGATAACAGCAGTAGAAAAGCGAAGAAAAGACAGAAAGGAACACAGAGTCAAGACTGAGGCAG
This sequence comes from Psilopsiagon aymara, assembly GCA_024733675.1. Taxonomy (NCBI): domain Eukaryota; kingdom Metazoa; phylum Chordata; class Aves; order Psittaciformes; family Psittacidae; genus Psilopsiagon; species Psilopsiagon aymara. Next base: position 16,569 of record JANRGW010013333.1, read on the forward strand.
GAAAGAGCCAAAGAGAATGTCACACACTCAAAACTCATTCAGCTGTGTTTTGATCTTATGTCATTTTCTTGGCACACTTTCACTCTCTCATTTTGCCATGTAAATTCCCCTTATTTCTCTTCCCCACTCAATGTCTTTTCTTCTTTCTTCCCCACAGTAATACCTCATGATGGATTACATCCCACTGTAGCAGGGTAGTACTTACTTTGAACAGCAGTGTGTGTTATAGGATTGTATATCACATGGATCTTTGATCTCTGACATAAAGGTCTTGCTAAATCTTCATTCTGGCCGGATACTTCTGGCTGGATACCACACGTAGTTCCAGCATGCACATGTGGAGCTTTTAGGAGAGGTGGCATTGGTTCTATCTGGCCTTTCTTGGTAGGTAGTATCAAAGAAGTGGAGTTTGGAAGCAGCCTAGATTCAGATTGACTTCTTTGCATGTCTTCTTTCCGCATTTGCTCCTTTGGATGGTTATCTGATTTCTTTTCAAGGATCATCTACAGAAAGGAGAAGCTGGTTAGACTTAACACAGCTACACAGCAGAGGGAACAAAACATAAAACCAAACTGCAATTTCTTTCACAGCATAGGTAATAATTATAATTTTAAAATTAATTTAGGTTGGAAAGAAGACAGAAATAAAATTCTCAGTGGGAAGAAAGAAGAGGCTGAAGCATTAGGAAAAAGTATTGGGTGAACAGGCAATTTCAATATATACTGAGAGAGGACACCACTACATAAAATGAGCATTAGCCTTGGAAAAGACAATCCATATGTTCAGAAGATTAACACCATGCTGTTCCTTATTATCCCTTTCTAGAACTTCGCAAAGCTGATTTTTTAATGGTCAAAGCAATATTCACTCCGATTTGTGCAGAATCATTTCTCCTCTACCTCTACACAATATTATCTAGCAGAAGACTCCTTGACAAGGTTTGTGTCTTGGTATAGACAATTTGCTCTCAACTTCCTTTAATAAGTCATCCCAAATTTGACACCCTATCAGTAACAGAATTCAAAACTCTTCACTCGTTTCTTAACCTTGTACCTACATTATGTGTGACCAATCTATTGACATTTAGAATATCTTTTCTACCTGTGCTCCATATTCACTTTCCTAATTAATTTTCTCCTGACTCCTAATGCTGTATCACAATAGAATTCATTTTCTTCTACTGAACACCTTAAATGAAATGAAGAAAATGACAGCATTCATTAAAAATGTGCAGTTACCTTGGATTCTGGAAAAATAAAGTAAGCTCAAGTACCTTGTATAATTTATTCCGGTATTCTGCCACAGACAGTTGGATATCATCACCTAAAGGAAGAACCACATCATGACCCAGAAAGGGCTCCCTGGCAGGACAGTGAAACCTAAGGATATGATAACACAATGTAATTCACTAAGAGCAAAACCAGCACCACAGATCAATAATGCGGAAAAGGATTGTTAAATCATCCAGGACGACCTCTAGTGTAACCAGGGTTAGAGAAAATGAACAGTTAGGTTTGGGTGGCGATTTTGTTTTCTACCAGGCATACGAAGAAAACTTGTGCCAAGTGCAGGTCTTTAACATCTCAGAAGACATCAGGGAAACTGCAGTTTGGTATTGTTCTCACCTTTTCACATAAGGATGCTGCAAAGCCTCCTCTGCTGTGAGTCGCTTGTCAGGGTTAAATACTAAAAGTTTCTTCAGAAGATCCAAGGCAGGCAATGGAGTTGAGGATGGTAAAATCTCCTCAAATGTTACTCGCTGCCTAGAAGTCAGAGAACAATGATACAGGCTTCCAGTGTCTAATTCACAGTGAAGGCATGAATTAACAGTTCTGGGAATCACATCAAGGGACACGTGACTCCAGAGTTCACTCACAAGTAGTGCCATAACCTTGGAACACTCTGAAGTAGAGGCCTGTGAGTACAGTGGAGTCTTTACCCCTTTGATTAGGTTTGAATGCCTCCCTCCTAGCACTAGGAACCTACATGAAGTACTTAACTTGCAAATCTAGTCTTCCTCTTGTTTCAGTGGAAAGATACCAGACAGTGTCAGACACAAGGAAATACCGAGTTCTCTGGCCAATGAGTCCTTCTTCTGTTCTTTTGAAAATGCAAGAAGCCCAAATTCCTAACTTGGATGTTTCAGTTCAACTGTTAAAGATCCCATGAATCCAGCCCTTAGACCACAGAAATGTATTTCTGTAGAATTTGCAATGAGAAGATGAACTTTAAAAGTCTGGTTTTCCATTTAGAAATCTTAAATATAATTATTGACATCATGAACATGAGTACATCTAATACATTTGAAAAAACAGTTTTAAAACACAATTCTTGCTTATATTTTAAATAACATTGTTACACCATGACAACATTCTTTTAGTTTAGAAAAATGTTCCATCACTGAACATTTCACTTGCCTTTTACCTATCTGGAGCCATCTATCAGAACTCAGCCATGCAACTCTCGTATTTTTTTGTGAGGGGAGGAGGAGATAACATCCAAAGAGAAGGGCTGTCAAATACAAGTGCATTTTAGGCAGGAGTTAATGGAGAGCTCCAATTGCTGTCTTTCACTACTCAGAGAAGGTTTATAGCAATGAGAGAGCTCTTCTCAGAGGTGCTGTGGGGGTTGACCCCAGCTAGCAGCTAAGCTGCTTGCTCGCTTTCCCTTCTCTGCCTTTTGACATGCAGCAGCCCTATAACAGAAGGATTTGCCAACAGGCTGGGCAAGTGAGAATCACAGAATCAGAGGGCTTAGGATTGGAAGGGACCTCAAAAACAGAAGTCAGCATGAAAACCCACATGCTGCTCATGTGAACAAGTCCTGCTACAGTTTATGGTTTGAGCCATCCTAACCTAGACCTATGAAAACACAGCATTCAGAGGACTCACACCACACATTAGCTGGGCTATGCATGTTGCAGACTTCCCAATGAGAAGGGATGCCCACCAGGATACTTATGACACATATGAGTAGAGCACACTTAGACACCAGTGAGTAACTTGCTATAGCTATAAGACAGTGCAAGAGCATCAAGTTTACTAATGTTTACTAATGAGGTAAGTAATACATACAGAATGTTGTGTTTGTCAGGGTACATAACTGCATGCTCCAAAAGAACCATGACAGACATCAGGAAACGAAAATTAATCAAAATGCCTCAGGATAAGAACATACTCCAATTTTCAGAAGGTTCGCATGACAACAGCTTGGAATGTCGGCCCATGGGCCCAACCTCATTTTTGTTTGTTATTCCCAGATTATGTCATTGGCCTTTTTTCGCTTTCAATCTGCAGAGAGCAGAAACCATCTACACTGGGGAACAGTGACAGGTGAACTGCAGAACTGCAGTGGAATTTTCTGTTGACATCATACAACAGATTGCTGACTTCTGAGACACAGCAAACACACGAGGCTTACCGGGAACTGATGCAGTTAATAACTGAGGCTCTGTAATCTGACTGCACAGCCAAAATATCTGCAACAGTGAAAAGAATTACTATTAGTGCAACGAATGTGCACAAGTCTATGGGACCTGATGAAATCCATCCATGAGTCCTGAAGGGGCTGGCAAATGAAGTTGCTAAGCCACTGTACACCATATTTGAAAACTCATGGCAGTCAGGTGAAGTTCCCGATGACTGGAAAAAGGGAAATATAACCTCCATTTTCAAGGGAAATATGGGAAGACTACAGACCAGTCAGTCTCACCTCTGTGCCTGGTAGGATCATGGAGCAGATTCTCCTAGAAAGCATGCTAAGGCATATGAAAAACAACGAGGTGGTCTGTAACAGTCAGCATGGCTTTACTGAGGGCAAATCCTGCCTTTTAAGATGAGGCTACAGAACTGATGGACAGGGGCAGAGTACCTGACCTTGTCTACCTGACTTGTGCAAAACATTTGACACTGTCCTGCATTACATCCTTGTCTCTGAACTAGAGAGACATGAATTTGATGGATGGATCATCTGGTGGATAAAGAATTGGCTGGTGGCTGCACGCAGAGAGTTGTGCTCAGTGGCTCAGTGTCCAACTGGAGAGAGGTAACCAGTGGTATCCCTCAAGGGTCAGTGTTGGGACTGATCCTGTTCAACATTTTTGTCAGCAACATGGACAGTGGGATTGAGACGCCTTCAGTAAGTTTGCCAGACACCAAGCCGTGTGGTTCAGTTGATACCCTGACACGTGAGAGGTGGCCAATGCTAACCTCATGAAGTTCAACAGAGCAAAGTGCAGGGTCTTACACCTGGGTAAGGGCAATCCCAGGCACAACTACAGGTTGGGCAAAGTGATTCAGAGCAGCCCTGCAGAGAGGGACTTGGGGTGTTGGTGAACAAAAAACTGAACATGAGCTGGGTTCAGTGTGTGCTCACAGCCCAGAAACCAGCCCTGTCCTGGGCTGCATCAAAAGCAGTGTGAAGGGGGTGATCTTGCCTGTCTACTCTGCTCTTGTGAGACCCCACTTGGAGTGCTGTGTGCAGTTCTGATGCCCCCAGCTTGCTGTTGGAGCAAGACCAGAGGAGACCACGAAGATGACATGAGGCTGGAACACCTCCCATATGAAGACAGGATGAGATTGGGGCTGTTCAGCCTGAAGAAGAGAAGCTGAGTGGGGGCTTCAAAGCAGCTTTCAGTATCTGAAGGGGGCTACAAGGATACTGGAAAGGGACTCTTCATCAGCGACTGCAGCAACAGGACAAAGGGTGATGGGTTCAAACTGAAACAGGGAAAATTCAAGTTAGATATAAGGAAGAACTTCCCTGTGAGGGTGGTGAGGTGATGGCACAGGGTGCCCAGAGAAGCTGTGGCTGCCCCATACCTGGCAGTGTTCAAGGCCAGGTTGGACAGGGCTTGTAGCAATCTGCTCTAGTGGAAGGTGTTCCTGCCCATGGCAAGGGGTTGGAGCTGGACGAGCTGTAAGGGCCCTTCCAAACCAAAGTCTTCTACAATTCTATGCTAAGGACTACCAGAGCTACACATTTTATGAAGGAAATCAAATATTTAATGCAGGAAATTATCCTAATAAAACTTGGAGATTTTATGAAAGGCGGATGGAATATTTACTCACAAATTCTTTAAGCTGATTTTCTCAGTTCCTGTTCATTCTATAATAGATTTCATAAACTTGCATTCTTATACCCACATATGCAGAAGTGCCAAGGTATCTGAGGGCAAATGATCTGTCCAGGATCAGTTGTGAGGTACACAAAGAACACCAGATACCAGCTATTGATTTTGTCATCACATCCCCTGGGGTTCTTTTTGACTGGTGATGATGAACTGTTTGCTGAACACATCTGTCATACTCTCATACGGAATGCTTTCTGCTTCAGGATCTTGCTTCTTTGGTACCCATAAACTCTAGGCAAAGTTGTTGCTAGTAGACTGGGTTTCCTTGTTTGCAATAACGTTTTGAACAACTGACTCTCTTCACTTTTTTGGCTAAAAGAAGAAGAAATTGTGCCTGTGACATGCTGCAACCTTGCAGTTGTTGTCCTGTGGTAAAGACACAGGACCTTCTGCTAAGGTTTGTCTTCTGTTGTCCTCTGGTCTTGTCTTAGAGTGCAGACGTGGTTATGACATTATCAACACATTCCTCAATTATATTGCTGAGAATAGAATAGCATTTTTTGTTTAATAATTGGCTATTCTTCTAACTCCTGTTTTGGTGTTTTCACACACATTTTCATTCATATTTCATCCCCAGCAACCAAATCTCTTAATAAAAACTATAAATAACTTTAAGCTTGAATGGAATTCTCCAACACTGTCATGTCCTTTAACTGAAGGTAGTTATTTTTCTAAAAAAAAACCCCTATTTGCTAGCTCAGTTAGAACATAGCAACATGCTGCAAAAGTTTATAAACTATATGGGCTGTTAGACTGGAACTCATAAAAGACATCATAATAATAATCCCTTTTAGATTTAACATATACTTCTTCCAGCTTTCACTTTGGTGTTTAGATTTCCAGATCAAAAAGTACAATTACTCTTTATTGTACAAGTCCCCCTGAAGTATGACACTATTTTAAACTGTTATCCTCTTACAGATCTCAAAACTGCTTTGAAGGCCTGGCTCTTGTTTCTCACCCAATCAAGTAACAGTTTAATAATTAAGTCTTTAATTTCCTTGGAAAGATGTTAGAATGTCTCAGAAGAGAGACTTTTTTCCCTGATCCAGCTGAGCTGCTTTCCTTCACTCTTTTAATCTCTTAAATACTTTTCCCCACAGAAGAGCCCTACCTTCTGGGGATGGGGCAGGAATGACCCTCAAGATCTGCTCTATTTGATTCACTGTTGAAGTTCCAGGAAAAAGAGGTTTCCCAAGTAGCAGCTCTCCCAGAATACAGCCAATGCTCCACATGTCTACACCTTTAGTGTAACTACAAATAAGAACAAAATAGAGTTAGGACAAAGTCAAGCAACTGTTTTTCTGTACCTGGTATTCACATCACCTACATTAGTTTATTTTCCTAGAGAAACAAGCTTGATGATTCCTTGAATATGAATGCTCACAGGTTTTAACTATAAAGTGAATGAGATTTGAGAATCATGAAACCGGAAAGCATAAAAGGAGATTTATCCTACTGAAAGTCCATTCTAGGACACTATAAAAGCAAATATATTAAATGTAAATGCCAGGACAAGGTACTAAATAAACACTTTTCATATCACCAACCCTGAAGATACAAGTAGCTGGCTGGAAACAACTGACTTTTCAGGACATAATGTATTTAGAAAGTACTTACAATTATTAAGCAAAGTAAATGCCAAAAAATGAGTAAATGACAGTTTGCAAAACATCCACATTTCAAATCTGGGATACTGAGCCAGTCCGTAGGGTTTTTTTTCTGATCAATAAGATGGTGTATGTTTAAGTCAAAAAAAGGACTAAGCCTGACAAGCTGCTGATTTAAACATTTAATTACAGGATAGTTTTTGAGGTTCTATCAAAAAATTCTCCATAAATTTGGAAAGGAGAACAAAGGTACTCAACCAAATTTTGCAAAGATGCAGATTTAAAAGGAGAAAGAATAAATGTAGTAGTAGAAAGGATGACAAACAGATGAGCTGATAGTGTATGTAAGTAGGCAATCTAAGAAGCCAGGAGGGAAATGTACACATAATGAGATTTTTTTAATGTTGCAGAACTGAAGTTTAAATGCATATTGAGAAAGTGAGCTGATAACATGACATTGCCTCTGGTGACATGCAAAATGAAAATATTTAAGCTTTCAGACATTAGGTTTTCCCAGTGGGAAGAAATTACAGAATGCCATGCCTTCACTCAATATTAAACAGTTACCTCCGACAGGAAAGTAGGATCTCAGGGGCTCGGTACCAGCGTGTTGCCACATACTCTGTTAGAGCAGGGTTGACTTGGTCCTCATTTGTCTGACATAAAGAACGAGCCAGCCCAAAGTCACAAAGTTTGACAAAGCAGTCTGTATCCAGCAAGATATTTGAAGGCTGAATTGAACAAAGGAAAATTAATGAGCTTTTTACTCTTTGGATGGCAGAAGATTATTATCAAGTTTCTTTTATTAGTCTAATTCTTTTAATATATTTTCTATTTACTGTTTAACAGAAAACTTGAGTGAAGGATAAATACTGTGACTGAAATATACCTTCTGATCTCTGTGAATAACATTTCCTGAGTGGATGAATTTAGTTGCCTTCAGGAGTTGGTAGAGAATGTAACACTTGTGGATATCTTTCAGCAAATTCCCCTTCTTAATCACAGCATGTAAGTCTGTCTCTGTAATATATTACATCAGTAATATATCAGTAAAGGAATGCAAGTTCCTCAAAGCAAGGCCAGAATAGACCACTGTCCAAACAGTAATCTTTCAAGTGCATCCTCAACATAAGTTAACACTGTAATTACTAATCATACTGCAGTCTTTCTGTACTATCATCAGTCTGACTTGTGGTTCATGCTACAGCAGCGGTTCCAGTTTTGCATCTTTTGTCATAATAAAATTGACAGTCTCTTCCATATGCAACTCTCCTGACTCTACAAGCCTTCTGATTTGTTGCTCACTGCTATCTTTCCTTCATCTCAATCAGACAGATCCCATGTAATTATTATTCCTTTTAAAGACTCACTGATATTCAAATCTATTCACAACTGATACTTGTTTTGAAAAAAGTACTGCTTCTACTTACATGAACATTCACGTAAATAACACACTATCAAAGCAGAGAACAAAGATAACTCATAGGAGAGGCTGTATTTAAATGGGTGATGCAATGATAAGTCTCACCCATGGACTCAAAGATGAGGTAGATGTCCTTGTCATTCTGAGCTCGGATAACATCCAGCAGCTTGATTATATTTGGATGTTCTCCAAATTCCTGCAGAGGGAAGAGACCCAACTGTCAAAAATCATTTGTCTTGCATGTGAACCATAAAAGGGACAATAACCTATTTAATTTTGTATTTATGCTTGCTCCATAGTATGAAACCAGGCAGGAAATGCAAGCAAAAGAAAATCTAGTGTCTGAGACATGAGTTCTAAAAACCCCTCTATACCATTTGCAAATAAAATCTAATCATCTTTATGCACCTCAGATTTCCTACTGAAAGCAAAGAATGAGTGAAAGCAGAGCGAAGTTGCCATTGACATCCGTAACAAACAAATCCAGCCAATTTGAGAGTGGGCTGAAACCCTCCACAGGCTGCCTTGATTGAGCTGACTGTAACGGGAGAGCAAACAGCAGAGACACCTAAATACGAATACCTTAAACTGTAGGTGAACTCTACCCTCACACTCGCAGACTGACAATACTATCAAGATAATTTCCTCATTTCCTATAGCTTATTTAAATATGTTTTATTCCCTATACCTATAAGCACTTCTGTGCAGCTAGAGACACTGTAGACACTTCACAGTATGACAACATTTCATGAACTACCCTGTATAATAATATTATAAAGAGCTGCACCATAAAAATCTATGCTTGTATCTAAAATGAGTGACATTTTTGTTATTTGAACCAGTAATCTATTTCCATCACAAATTCAGCTATAAACAGTATCAAAAAGCATAATATCAAGCTACCCCAGTACAGTCTTATAACAGCATCATCTTCCTAGATTCTGAGGCCAGAACAAAAATTGGTTGTGATGCATAACATCTAGAAAAAACCACAAACCAACACACTCACCTGCAGCAACCCATGAAAACACACTTACAAAGCAGTAATATACACCCAGGCCATCAAGCACCCTTGCATTTATTCTGAGTACAATATTCAGAATACCCATCCAAATAATCTAAAGAAAATTTTTACCCAGAAGGGATATTTTTCTAGAGATGCATCAGTCTTGACAGTGTTATTTCAGTACTGTTTAAGAACTTATTGTTTTGTCCTGGAGCTGATAATGGAAAGTTATGAAAAAGTTTCAATCTATACTAAAAAAATCCTACCTTGAAAAACACCTTGTCAGAGCCAGTCCTACTTATCTTTGCCCAAAGAACAATGTTCTTAATAAAGTAAGTACCTAAACCAACACTCTAAAATGTGGCCTAAAATGTATCGAATAGATCTACAACTATACTGAACAATAAACATAAACCCTGCAAGCAGCATAATGACCAGCATATCACATATCACCCAGAAAGGAATCATCAAAATGCCCAGATTCTATGTAAGCACTTCTCAATTAAAGAACTAAACTTACCCAGCCCACCAATGCCCTTACAATAAACATACAGACTGAACTAAGCAATTATTATGCACAGGAAGGAATTTGCACAGGCAGATTAAGACAAACATCCAGCTACCAATGAAAGAATATTTCTTATGTCTTTCCCTTTATAATCTCTCAGTCCTGAACCTCAAGAAAAAGGTATGCAGACCTTCAAAAACAGGAGCAGGAAACTAAAATTCTTAAATCTACTGAGCACCAAAAGTCATCAAAATAAGGACTGAATGGCACATTAGCATCCCTCCCCCCAAATGGCTCATTCTTTTCTTCAGGAGAAATAGTCTACTTTTTCTTCTCCTAATTCTTCCTGCACCAGTCTACTCCAGAAGTGCTACACTTTCAGAGATGATCTACCTTAGAGGTAATTCACTTCTAAGGAATTGTTCTAATATATTTTTATCTCTTAAATTTGCAGCTTCCATTTCACTCTTAAAGAATTAAAGGATTAAAAAGCGAAAAACCTCATCTCTTACCTACTTAAACTTGACATTCTTAGGAAATACCTCTTCCTATGAGCCCTGCCTTGCTTGTGTCCTTAGAAGATCACAGTTATGATAGCATGTCTTAAATGAAAAACAGGGCAAACTCTCCATTTGATTTAGGTGGTTTTGCACAGTCACGGAAAGACTGTTTGCCAAGATGGTGCAGAAAAGAAATTAACAGACTTGTCAACATTGATCACCGCATTTTGAAAAACAGTGGGAAGAAAATATGTGAACATCAGAGAATGAAAAATCAGAGAGAAGTGGGGACAACGTATGTTACCTGTAGGAACATAATCTCTCGAAACGTTCTCTAGAAATAAACAACAAACAAGTTTATTATCACCTCAACAGAATGACAGAACAGAGCATAGACTTCTCATCTCTAAAGCAGAGGAAACCCTTATATGGTAAACAGGCTAGGAAAAAACCAATTGCTCAGTAGTTACAAGTGTGCTCTCTGCCTAGACACTATAACAACTCATGGGAGAATCAAATTCTGCATGTCTATAAAGACACTTTTTCCTCAGGGATGTCAAACAGTATTTTGTAGATGCCATGATATACAAAGCTTGACATTTATTGCTCCTAATATATCCTAATAATATCCTAATATAGATGTTGACTGTTTTATTGCATGCATAATTGTCAAATAACATCTTTCAGAAACATAAATCCTGAAAATATCTATGAACTCCCACCACACCTTTTAAGACATATTACAAAGGCTAGAATGATTTCTCACCTGAGCATCTGTTTTGTTCCTGAAAGCATCAAAAATCTTTTTAACAGCCACTATTTCTCCTGTCCTGCGATCAATTGCTTTCCATACAATGCCATAAGCCTAGAGAGAAAAAGGTACAGATGAACTGTGTACAATGCCATTTAAAGCACAGTTCAGACCTTCAGTGTGTAAGCAGAACATGCTCATTAGAAGGACTGAAAGAGGGGGTAATCACCAGCTACCTAGAAGAAAGAGAGATTAGGCCAATGAGCAACAGTTGGTTGAGTCAAGGACTAAGAACAGCTACACTGAGTCCAACCAAGGTAAAGTGTCCTGGTTCTCAAAGCAGCCAATAGCAGATGTACATGCTCATGAAGTTCAACAAGGCCACTGTCATGGTTTAAGCTGTGAATCAGCCATGCAGTTTGCTCACTCACTCCCCCCTCTTTCTTCCCCCCACTCCCGGAGGGATGGGAAGGAGAATCGAAAGAATGCAACTCCCACAGGTTGAGACAAGAACAGTTTAGTAACTAAGGTATAA
>JANRGW010013335.1:0-18713 GCA_024733675.1 Psilopsiagon aymara
TGTTATCAGCACTGTTCCCAGGCCGAAAGTCAAAAACACAGCGCTGCACCAGCTACCAAGAAGGAGAAAAATGACTGATACTGCTGAACCCATGACAAGTGGTTAATCATCAATAGGCATGGTCCAAAAAAACTCTGCATTACTTATAGAGGCCCCTGAGACTTCCTCTACTGAGGCTTATTTGTTTATGTAGCATATGTCCAGATTTACAGAAGACAGAAGTACTTTTTTCTACCTTTTTTTTTTTTTTTTAATTTCTAATTTGAAAATCAGTACTTTAAGACTACTTACAGGATAATATTGAAGGGAGTGAGTTAGAGACTATCAAATTTCCAGGTTTGTTGGGCATTTGACTTCACAGAGGTGTTATGTGCCTTTTAGGGCTGCTAAGTTGCTCTTTGGTACTTGGGTTTTTAGGTGCATCAGACGACACGCATTCACAGGAAAGATGGAGAGACTGCATTTGATTAACCTTTGGGATTTCTATGGCTCAAGGAAAGAAAGTAGGCTTCTGAGACCTCAGCTGGTATCTTTGACAAGAGCTCCTGAATTCCGTAGCTGTGCCAATAAATAGTGATTGTAAAGTGTTTGAAGAGGAGAATAATAATTATTCTCCAGGATGTTAGGATCATATGACAGAATTTCCCATCCTATGATAAACATATCTACAAACAAGCAATCAAATTGAAATACTTCTAGTTCATAAGCAGCTAATCTGCAAAGAAATCTCCCCCTTGTTCCTTCCATCGCGTTCACAGCATTATTTTTGTTTCTATCTAGATTTTTTTGCTTATTAATCTGTGGCCTCCCCCTAAGATTATAATTGCAGATGGATGAATTCTTTCATTTTATTAAATATTTTTCTTGAATTTTTTAGAGATTTTTTTTTTATTCCTTTAATGGTTATTCTGTCTGGTGTTATTTCAGTTTTCAATTACAACTTGTGTGTGTATGTGTCTGGTACACTACCATTTTGTAAATGGATGTATGCACTTACTGTTAATTGATTACCCAAATAAATCCAAATGTTTGCATGAAAATAATGTATTATATTCCTAGCATACCACTGAGTCTTCCAGTTTGGCATCTGTTGCTGCGCCAGAGGTGGGCATCTTTCTCTCTCTCGCATTACACCTCGAGTTCACTCGAGGGGTAATCACGTCACTTTTCTCTGCAGACCTCATAGCACTGGCTGATGTCTCAGAATAAAGGTGACCAAAGTTGCACTTCTAAGCATGTATTTAGCCATCTAGAGATATTATTTTTCTAACTTCCCCCCTAAAAAATCCAACAAACCCAGAAAAACAAAAACCCAAACACTGAACTTTCAGTAGGACCCACAGGCTTCAGTCAGGGTTTTATTTCCCAAAGTCAAGCCATTACAAAAGACATTTTTCTCAGGAGATTATCCTGCCCCTCTACTCTGCTCTCATGAGACCTAACTTGGAATATTGGGTACAGTTCTCATAAAAAGGACATGGAACTGTTGGAACAAGTCCAGACGAGTGCCATGAGGATGATCAGGGAACTGGAGCACCTCCCGTATGAAGATAGAATGAGAAAGTTGGGGCTGTTCAGCCTGGAGAAGGAAAGGTTGCATGGAGACCTCTTAGCAGCCTTGCAATATCTAAAGTGGGCCTATAGGGATGCTGGGGAGAGATTCTTTGTTAGGGACTGTAGTGATAGGACAAGGGGTAACAATTTCAAACTTTAACAGGGGAAGTTTAGATTGAATGTAAGGAAGAAGTTCTTTACTGTAAGAGTGGTGACGCACTAGAATGGGTTGCCCAAGAAAGTTGTGAATTTTCTATCCCTGGTGATGTTCAAGGCCAGGTTAGAGAGAGCTTTGGGTGACATGGTTTATTGTGAGGTGTCCCTGCCCATGACAAGGGGGTTGGAGCTACATGATCTTAAGGTCCTTTCCAACCCTAACTATTCTATAATTCTGTAATTCTATGATTCTATGATATTTTTCAAAAGCAGACCTTGATGGTCTGTATTTTCTCCAACCAAAACTAACATCTGCTTGAGAACTATCCTGGAAATTAACCCACAACTGTTACTGCAGCCAATATTTGCAGCTCTGTATTTTTCAAGCCTTTGGTTAGAAATCAAGCTGAAGTCCCTGATGGTGGGAATGTGTACTTCAGCAGGTTTCAGCAGGTCATCTAACTCCCTTCTAGCCAAAGAAGAAAGATAATTCTTTTTCAGCTGTGATTCATCCCACATGTTACAGACATCAGTCTTAGGAGAAGATGAATCATTTCCTAGAGGTGCTTCTTTCTCTCAGATTCTTTTCCATTTAGGAAACCTAGAAAAAAGCCTGAGCAAAACTATTAATTCTAGATAGCTAAAAAAGGGGGACAGGAATCCTGCTGTGCACTGAGAATCAATGACTGCTGAATTATTGAACTTTCAAATGCTGTCAGCATTTCTGTTTTGATAGCAAAACTCTTTGTTTTGTATTTTCTATGAGTAACTAATTATTGCCATTTTTATCACAGACCTGAAAAAAACATTAAACTGGTCTACTGTGCTGGTATGGATCTTTGTGATGGCATTCAGTTGCTCAATCACAGGTACTTCAGCGTTATTTTAGGCACTGAAGGGTTTCATATCTGGTTTCCAGATCCCTGAATGAGTCAAGTTCTCCCATGAGGCTGACTTCCTGTTTGCTGGCAACAAAAAGATAACTCAAACGCAAGGTGATAGTCAGATCAAGCCTCTGGTAAAATGCCTTCAGAGAAAGAGAAGCAGAATCTGGAGAGGTGGCATGTCCTGCCCTGGGCTGGAGAACTGTTAGCTGTTGATCTGCCAATGGGTGCTTCAACCTGGCTTCTGCTTCTTGTTGCCTCCGGCCTGGATTGGTGTTACTCCTCAGGGATTTGCCTGCTGAAGGCCATGTCATAAAATAAGGTTATACTTAACTGCTTACAGACTCAAAAGTAAAGTTCCTCTTTCTAGAAAGACTCCACCACACTAATATTTAGCCAGCAAATGAGTGGTGCAAAACAGACCAAACCACACAAGGCATAAGTGTTTGGGGCTCATCTGAGCTGAAGAAACCTGAGTCAGCCCTTACAGTGGTGTACTTCCCATCTACACAGCTTCTGCCATCATGCAAAGGAAGCGGCTGAGGTCCTAGAAGCAGATTCATCCAGTGTAGCCTGGGCTGAGCAGTCTGCTAATTATCTTGGCTTTTCAGTGGCATTAATTATCACTAAACTGGTACAGCACAGAAGCTTTTGGCTGCAGTATGAACTTGACTGGGAGCTCTGCATAGTGGTATGTTATATATTGTAGTCAAGGCCGGAGTCAGCAAGGAAAATGTTTTGATGGTGATTGCACAATTGTGCTTGTTGATGACAGTGGCTAAACAACTGAGAGTAGATAAAGCATGTGTAGCAGCATGCTGAAAATAAGCTATATACCTCTGTGAAGCTCCTCCGTGCTTAGAAAGTGTTGTTTTACTCTGTGGGATATGACAATGTTCCCTAAGCACCTGAGAATCCCTTGAATGATTTAAAAGTGAAGGACATCAAAATGTTGGTTGATGAAAAGCTCAATATGAGCTGGGAGTAGGTGCTTACAGTCCAGAATGCCCCCCATGGACTAGGCTGCATCCAAAGTGTGAGCAGCAGGTTGAGGGAGGGGATTCTCCCCCTCAGCTGTGCTATGGGGAGACCCCCCCTTGCAGTCCTACTCCAGCTCTGGGGCAACAGCACAGGAGGGACGTGGAACTGGTGGAGTGAGTCCAGAGGAGGCCATGCAGATGCTGTGAGAGCTGGAGCAGTTCTGCTCTGGAGCCAGGATGAGAGAGCTGAACTGGTTCAGCCTGAAGAAGAGAAGGCTCTTTAACATGAGACTTAGAGCAGGTCCGAGTGCCTAAAGGGGCTACAAGAAACCTGACAAGATGCTGTGGCTGCCCCATTCTTGGCAGTGTTCAAGGCCAAGCTAGATGGGGCTTGGAGCAACCTGCTCTAGTTGATGCCACTACAAACCCTCCCTGAAGCTATTTTCGCAGTGAGGGTGCTTACATGTTTAGGCGATTTCAGTTCACTGGTTTAGTCCTGAGGGTTGGGAGTCTAGAATTTTGCAATAACTTGGAGGTTTTCTGGCCATATCTATACAGTCAGGCTCAGGCAGTCATCCTGATACTCTGTCCTTCACTGTCATAACCCAGGTCCAACATGACAATATACCCCTTGCTTTAAAGTTATCTCATATCCAGTGCCAGTGGGATGATGCATAACTGTCTGCAGCTAATCTACAGGAAAGACTTTAAGAAAGCCCCCAGGATTTATTCTAGTGTTCACATCTGACATCAAAGTAAGTTACCTGGTGTTAAAAAACAGTTATGTAGCGCTCTATCTAGTTTCTCAGCTGGCAGACACAAGCATTTGCCAACTGCAGGGGCACTTTTGAGTTAGAGTTTGTGCACCCCTTTTTATTTGAATACTAGCAAAGGTTATATTGGTCTTGGCTACTCATTTGTTTTCTTTCTCTCACTGAATATTTAACAACAGCAAGGGTTTATCCTGAGCTCTGGGCTCCTCTGCATTACATTAAAATTCACAATGTCATTTGCTTTCTGTAAATATATTCAAATGGGCTGTCTTCAAAACTATATATGACTCACAATGCAATCAATCATAATTGCAGGATGCTGAATTTCTTCTCTATGTATCATCCTCTAATGCCCAGAAGGAATACATGATGCAACTCTGACCAGAAACTGTTTGGAGAAAATAAATTATGTGTGATCATTTTTATTCTCTAAGGAAAACTTGGTAAGTTAAACTCAGGAACAGTTTTGGCTGGAAAGTGAAACAGATACATGTACATTTTATGCTACCACTAAGAGCTTTGAGAGTTACTGCACTTAAGAAAACTTATCTCTCTAATCAATTATTAAGTTCAAAATGGAACATGTGCTTCTCTCTTATGAAATTCCCATAAATATCCCCCATATTAAACAGACATTTTCACATGCTAAAATTGACTTGTTCCAACACTACATGGTCAAATCTTCCAATCAGGTAGAAATGACAATGGCATTTATAGAATGTAAAGGATAATGCTTATGAAAAAAAAGTGAAAAAAAATACTAGAAATTATCCAAAAGATATTTAATTATAACCTCATTTTCCTCACAATGTTGTACAGTTAAAAAAAATAAAAATAATTAGGAATCTGATTAGTGCTTATAGACAACAGTGAAACTATTGCCTTCTGCTTGTGCTCATGGTAAATTCAGGCATAGTTTTATCACTAAATCACAGATACAAGTAGAAGAGATCTATTAGGAAAACCTGGCTCCTCTTTATAAGTGTGGAATTGTTCCCACCAACATACTTTCTGAGGCTCTGTCTGGTCAAACATTTAATGTCTCAAAACAATAGGGATCCAGTCACTTCCCTTGAGAGACTAATGCATTACTTAATAGATCTCAATGTGAGGGACTGAACTCCAAACTACATTTTTACTTTCAGTGTTGCTAGAGAGTTACTCTGTCTCAGAAACCAGTTCCTTAAATCCATTGCTCTTTATCCTGCAACAAATCTACCCTGTGTTTACACACCTTTAAACTGAGTTTTTGGTTCCCACTTTACTGACTTTGCTAGCTGAATCCATGTGCTCATCCTCAAGGCTGATTTAATTTTCTATCAACTTCAGTTAACATACTGGTGCTTGGTGGGTATGCTCAATGGAATGGTTAAATTCCCAATAGCCAACACTGTTCTCCTATAGAAAAGCTTACAAGAAGTCAACAACAAATATTGTTAGAATGAAGAAATACAGGTAGATTGTATCTGCAGATCCCAGCTGTAGATATTCCTGAGGATAAAATAAACAAGTACAATACGTATCAACTTCCTCTTCTGCCTTTTTCATGCCTTACTTGTCTTCTTTGGGTCTCATCCAAAGACCTCTGAACTATAAATGGAAAACTTTCACTGACTTCAATCAGTGTTTGGTCAATCTCTTATGGATTGCAGTTTTTTCTTCCCAGAGTTTGTGGTCATGATTCAGCATGTAAGCATACAACTGCTTTCAGTACTGGAGTTATCTCAGGGCCTTCGGTGAGATTTATCATACACTAAATAAGAATGTTCTTAAACACCCTATTGATTCTTCATATTTAATAGAGTGGGCCTTATGGAACATCAAACATCATATTTTTAATACTACAGCTTTTATTTACCTCAGATGCATTGAAGCTAAATTTTATATACTAATAATTCAAAACAGAAAGATGATTACTCTGCTGGTATCTTCTCATGTATTTACACTGCTCCAAAATCTGTCCTTTCACTTTCTAACAGCTTGCTAATACAGATTCATTTCATTAACCTGTCTTAGATCATCACACAAAAAATGAAATCAAATAGAAATATAAACTTCCTAACCTATGATATATGTGGACTAAATCCAGTGAAAACATTTCTGATAGAACAATTTTTCGTTTAAAATGAGGGTTCATTGAAACTGGATTATTTTGTAGGAACATGACTATTTCAATGACATTTTCTATGGGAAAAATGTCTCAGCAAATTGCTTTGATTTTCTTATTCGTGCTAATAATATAGAACTGATTTGTTTTGACAAAAGAAAAAAAATGTGTTTACAGTATTGGTTTGTTTTGACGTATAACAAGTACAGATTTCATTGTGTAGTTTAATATAGTGTATTTTATTCAATATTTCATTTGAGTGTTTTTCAATGTTACAACGAGGCATTTCTACTTTTCCAGAATAGTACATCCATATTTCTCCATGAGGATTTTCAAAATTTCTGCTGTTTCTCTTAAAAATTCTCTCAAAGTTTCTCTTAAAAATTCCAAATTTTCACTGCAGTTCAACATGTAAACATGATTTCAGCAAGTACACAGCACTCATAAAGTTTTGAATTTCTGGACATTTGAAGCACCAGCTCAATTATATGTATTTGCTGGTTAAAGCAGCCGCACATATAGCCAGCAGCAGTCAAATCTGTGTACATTAGGTATAGATTCTCAGGTATGTTCAGTTGAAATCTGACCCAATGCCTTTCTTTGCTATGTGTATCTCATGACTGACTCAATCTGCAATTTCAGTGAGTTAAACTTTTATGAAAAATTGTAGAAAAGATATGCTAAGTCAGCAAGATTACATTTGATGCATAAATATGAATATTCGTAGGTCAACTTGAAATCTTTGGAAAAGCTTGTGGGAAATAGGAGAGACCTATCCTTTAAACAGTCTGTTACTTCACTCATTAAAATATGGGACTTCACAGCTACTTGGAGCTCCTGGCTGCAGCAGTTCCTCATCCTCCACCACTTGCTCACTCCATAACCCAGTGGTTGAAGCACCAGAGCCATTAGAAATCCTGCTCTGGGATTCCACATTGTAGTGTATGCTAGTGAGCCATACTTGGCCATGTTTTGTTTATGACAGATGGCTCTTCCCAAAAATATGATGTGCAAGATTGTGCTGACTTGGACAGTTCTGCATAAACTGTGGGGGATTGACAGAGTGTAATATGCTTTTTCTGTTTACTTAAAGTCTAGAAGAGGATGGTCCAAACCCAGCAAAGAACAGCCTGTTTCAAAGATATTAAGTCTGGAAAATGTTGTTTCTCACAGAGATCATCTCTCTATAACAAACTTCACAGTGATCCTGTATGGTGAGGAAAAAGCTTTGCAGACTGGGGAGTCAATTACATGATTTTTGTTTGTGCGTTATCATGGAAATGTCTGTGAGAGGAAAAGGGAACTTCTTGTCTCCGCAGCTCAGCACAAAGCCAGCCTAGCTGGAAATAAGTTGCCTCATGGCCTAGAAACTACTCATGGGAGACATGTGAAATTCAAATGTAAGAAGTAGAATTCATCAGTGATGAACAGGCACCCTCAGAGAGTCTGAGTTGATGGGCAATTTGCAAAAGTCAGCTGGGAATTGGACCAAATGAAACACACATGCAACCTTGCTTGAATGACAGCTTGGAAGACCCATGCTGAATTTCTCAGCAAGCTGGGAAGCTGTAGCACACACATGGGATTTGCTCTATCTTTGTTTTCTCTTTCTAAACTTTGTTGGATGTTTACTAAATGGAGAATGCGTGTGTAATATGGGGTTAGCCAAACCTTTTTTCCTAAAGCCTGAGAATTATTATTCATCATGAAATATTGAGGATATTCTTATGGTCTTCAATCAGTATATATTATTATAGGTCCGGTGAGGTTAATGTGGTTGAACAGATTTGTGCCAGCTGAAGATCAATTTCTCTTTTAAATGTTTTACTGAAAAAGGAGAAATTAATTGTTTTGCCCCAGATTTTTTCAGATGTTCTGGACTAGAATGGGATCTCTCATTCCTTTTGGCTTTTCAGATTACACAGCAGGCAGACAAAGCATAGAGGGCCTTTTCGTTGCAGCTTCTATTTTGGTCACTTCCTCTGAACTATGTAAACCTCCCATGACTAAAACGCCTTTCTCTGGCATGGAGGAATCACATGTATTAGGATGATATAACTAGATTTGCATGGGAAGCATTTTTTTCCCTAGACTAAGAAACTGATATTTAAAAAAAAAACATTGCAATCCAACTTGAAATCTTTGGAAAAGCTTGTGGGAAATAGGAGAGACCTATCCTTTAAACAGTCAGTTACCTCACTCATTAAAATATGGGACTTCACAGCATTTCAAAGCCCAGGTTTTAGGTGACTGGGAGGAGCCTTGTTTTCTGTAGCTGTCACATTGATTGGAAAATACTTCTGAGAAAAAAATTCAAACCATATGTGCTTCTCTGAACAATTTTGTTGCTATCAAACTAACATTTGGTGATGAAAAAGAATTTTGTTCCAAAAGTTCCTCTGATGATAAGAATTCACTAAGTAAAGTTTGTCTAACCTTTCTGGAGCTTTTGTCTGAAAAGCCAAGTCTTGAAAGCAGCTGGAATCTTCTTGCTTAAGGTGCACTATGCCTTTCCTTCTACAATTAGTATGGCTGAGTTCTGCACAAAAAAAAAAAAACCACTTCCAAATTTCCTCACTGGTCTCACTAGGTTTTTCTCTCAAACTGTGTAATCCCATGGTTACATGATGTTGATGCAACGTGATATGGTAAGTCAGTGGAGTTTCTGACATCTTATTTTGTAGCAGTTTGTGTGCTTCAACTGAAACAGACTTTAGTAAAAGAGGGAAATCTTATAATTGCTATTGAAGTTTGCTAACAGGTAACTGGCAGCCTGGAAGTTTCAACAAGTGCCACTGTGCACAAAATGCTTGACAATCTACCAGTGTACTCAATAGATATCTCTGCCAGCCCATTCAGTAGATACCTGCATTTAGGAATATTTCAGGAGGACGCTTGACTGCTTGAAAAAAGGCCCTCCAGTATCAACCTTGTGTGTAAGCACATCGATCAAATCCTTGAGCCAGTTATGATATGCTCTTGGCATTTCATCAGCTGAGGCTCAAAGTCTTGTTGGCCTTTTTGGCCACCTCTCAGTAGTAACTGCCATTTGATCACAAATGTTAGAAGCACATAGGACAGCCTCGCAGATGTTATGCTACAGTCTCTCCTCTAAAATGGGGAATGTCTCCACCCAGCTTGAAATTTCAAAACTAGAGATTGTACACTTTAGTCAAGAAAATACATGGTAGATTCAGATTAGACATAAGGAAGAAGTTCTTCCCAGTGAGGGTAGTGAGACACTTACCACAGGTTGCCCAGAGAAGCTGTGGCTGGCCCATCCTTGGCAGTGTTCAAGGCCGGGTGGGACAGCACTTGGAGCAACCTGGTCTAGTAGAAGTTGTCCCTGCCTATGGCTAGGAATTGGAACGGGATGAACTTTAAGGTCCCTTCCAACACAAGCCAGTCAGTGATTCTATGATATAATTCTATGACAATACTAAAGAGCCAGTGTTTAGCCCTTGTGGGTGTGAATTATCTTAAGTGTGGTCATGTAAGCTTATTTTCCTAAGGTAATTCAAATAGGTGACAATAAAATCTCACCTTTAAATTTATCAAAACTTACTAAGAAAATCAGAAAAAAAAAATAATTTACTAGGAAATGACATCCTGATTAAGAACACTCAAAATGCAATGTAGAAGTCTGAGCTGTTATTTTTAGAAGTGTTAAATGTGTATGATTTTCAGATGAAATCAAGAGAAACAGGAAGGTGGTGTTTAGCCGTGGCTTCACACCTTCATCTCTAGTAAATGCTCACTTTACTGATCTAGTCTACACCGGTCTTGAAAGACAGCAACTGCTCTGTAACGGCTCTATGGAGCAGAAACTAATGTATGTTTTAGTTTTCACCCTGCAAGGACCAGAGGAACCAAGCTTGTCTTGTTGTATCAAGATGTAATGGCCCAAGAGCATACTGCAAATGCACTGTGCTGCCATATGGGCCTGTCTGGAGCACCCTTTGACAAGACAGGGCAAAGGCTCAGTGTGTACCTCTGGGTGAATTACTTCAATTCAGGTGAGGCAACGGTAATCATAGAATCATAGAATAGTTAGGGTTGGAAAGGACCTTAAGATCATCTAGTTCCAATCCCCCTGCCACGGGCAGGGATGCCTCACTCTAAACCATCCCATCCAAGGCTCTGTCCAACCTGGCCTTGAACATCACTCGGGATGGAGCATTCACAGCTTCCTTGAGCAACCCATTCCAGTGCCTCACTACCCTTACAGTAAAGAATTTCTTCCTCATATCCAATCTAAACTTCCCCTGTTTAAGTTTTAACTCATTGCCCCTTGTCCTGTCACAACAGCCCCTAATGAAGAGCCCTTTCCGAGCATAATTGTAGGCCTTCAGATACTGGAAGGCTGCTATGAGATCTCCACAGTCTTCTCTTCTCCAGGCTGAACAGCCCAAACTTTTGCAGCCTGCCTTCATATGGGAGGTACTCCAGATCATTGATTATTCTTGTGGCCCTCCTCTGGACTTATTCCAACAGTTGCATGTCCTTTTTCTGCTGGTGACACCAGAACTGCACACAATACTCCAAGTGAGGTCCCACAAGAGCAGACTAGAGGGGCAGGATCACCTCCCTCAACCTGCTGGTTATGCTCTTTTTGTTGCAGCCCAGGATACAGTTGGCTTTCTGGGCTGCAGTGCACACTGCCAGATCATGTTCATTTTCTCATCGACCCGAGCCTCCAAGTCCTTCTCTGTAAGGCTGCTCTGAATCTCTTCTCTGATCACTCTGCAGCTGTGCCTGGGATTGCTCCAACCCAAGTGTAGGACCTTGCACTTGTCATGGTTAAACTACATCAGGTTGGTATCAGCTCATCTCACAAGCATGTCAAGGTCTCTCTGGAAGGCATTCCTTCTCTCCAGCTTATCAATCAAACCACCCAGCTTGGTGTCATCAGCAAACTTGCCGAGGCACATTCGATCCCATTGTCCATGTCTTTCACACAATAAAGGAACTTCCTGGATGGCTTGTGCAGGGCTGTACCGTCCCTCCAACAGATTTCAGCGTGGATGAAGTCCCCATGAGAACAAGGGGCTGTGAGTGTGAGACTATTCCTATCTATCTGTAGAGCACTTCATCCACTGACTCCACTTGCTCAGGTGGACTGTAACAGATCCCCACAATAATGTCTCCCAAAGCTGTTCTCCCTTGAACCTCGTCTCCCTTGGGACACTGTTCTACGTTTAATCCTGTCTCCACCAGGACACCCACAAACACTCTTGTTGACTGCTCACCTGTCACCAAACAGAGTTCCATACTCTCCAGCCTATCTCTAACATAAACAGCAGCTCCCCCTCCCTGCCTACCAGGCCTGTCTTTCCTAAAGAGCCTGTAACCTTCCATTCCATCACACCAGTCATAGGAGCCATCCCACCATGTTTCTGTGATGCCTATTATATCATAACCCAGTGGACTTAAACACATCTCTAATTCCTTTTGTTTGTTCCTCATGCTACTGCATCCATTTACAACATGTGGATCCCAGATCCTTTTGTCGATACTTCATGTAACACTCATTAAGGTAGAATTCAACTGTCCTGCATTAGATGACTACTGCAGGTAGGATGAATCATTTCCCAGGAGTGCTATTTCTTTCCAATGCCTTTTTGGGGAGTCTAGAGCACTAGATCCAGTATAGGCAGCTATACTGTTGATGTCTAAAGTTAGGTAGGATTAGTCCATCCCAATGAAGCATAACATATGATACCATGAGTCTGAGCTCTCACTGCCCTTGGCCACATGACTGTTAGATAAAAATAACAATATACAAGTGCAATTGTCAAAGGCAATTCATATGTACTCAGTCTCAGCTCAGCTACCAAAGAAACTATACAACCTGTGGGACAAGCTGACTCCTACCAGACAGCTCAAAGTGTAGCCAGGAACCCTGAAGGCTTCATTATCAAATTAGCCAAAGCTTTGACATCTCAAGATGCTCCTGCAAAGGGCTGTCTGTTGGCCACAAGGCTGCTAATCCACAGCAATATGGTGAATAACTGGCTTGGCACTTTAGTGTGTTTTATTAACTGCTCACGTGCCATTGTTAGTTTAACAATACCAATTATTGATATTTCCTCTGGGTGTTCTCGGGGCCGCCCTCCCTCTGCTCTCCACAGCCTCATGAAGACAGAGGAGAGGATGAGGGCCAGGACAGTAAAGAGCAGCAGGACATCCAGGTACAACTCCACATCCACGTCTGTCCCCCCCTGCTTCTGGAGCCCACCCATATTACAAGCCATTCCAATAAAGGACAATGAAAAAAAAAACCCGAAAACCCATGTCTGAAAAATGCTAAGATTCAAATACTGGCTGTAAGTAAGGTACAACAGGCTGAAACCATGAACCTCAAGAGAATCAAGAGCAACAACTTCGAGAGCCAGTAAATCAGCATTGTCGTGAGTGGCTGTTAATCCTGTCATTTTCTCAACACTTTATGCCCCATGCTGGGCAGCAAAAACAACTGTCATGGTTTAAGCCACTATAATTCACCCAATTCGCTCACTCACTCCCCCCTCTTTCTTGTCCTGCTCCTGGTTGGATAGGGAGGAAAATCAAAGGAATGCAACTCCCACAGGTTGAGATAAGAACAGTTTAGTAACTAAGGTATAGCACAAACTACTGCTACCACCAATAATAATAATGACAAGGGAAATACAAGGAAAGAGAACACAACTTCTCAGCACAGGATATCAAGCCTGACCCAGCAGAGAACCCCCAACCTTCGGAGTCTTTGCCGTCTGTTTTTACATCCTGGGCATGACGCGCTGTGGTATGTAATATCTCTTTGGTCAGTTTGGGTCAGGTGTCCTGTTTCTGCTTCCTCCTGGCTTCCCTTTCTCCTTGGCAGAGCATGAGACTCAGAAAGTCCTTGGCCAGACCAAAACATTCTGAGCAGTGCCTGAAAACATTGGTGTTATAAGCACTGTTCCCAGGCTGAAAGTCAAAAAACAGAGCACTGCGCCCGCTACCAAGAAGGAGAAAAATGACTGTTACTGCTGAATCCCTGACAACATGTGGTGCCATAGTCAGGGGTTTAGGTATTTAGAACATGGGATTCAATTAGGGAGGTCAGGTCTACCTGGGGCTGGTGGAGCTGGTCTGACGAGGGGAAGAGTGGTTTTAGCAGGAAGCTTGTCAGGCTGCTCAAGAAAGCTTTAAACTAGATGTGATGGGGGACGGAGGCATCATTCAATCTCAAACAACCAGTCAGTTTCCAGCACCTATAACAAATGCTCAGAGCAATGTGGAGATATTCCAGCCACTCCAACCAATGGGCCGGCTTCATTTGGAGCTTGGCTCAGACGCCTCCATACAAGTGCCTGTAACATGGGGAACAAATAAAAGGAATTAGAGATGTGTGCATGTCTAAAGGGGGAATGATATAATTGGCATCACAGAAACATGGTGGGATGGCTCCTATGACTGGTGTGATGGAATGGAAGGTTACAGGCTCTTTAGGAAAGACAGGCCTGGTATGCAGGGAAAGGGAGTTGCTATTTATGTTAGAGATAGGCTGGAGAGTATGGAACTCTGTTTGGTGACAGGTGAGCAGTTGACAGAGAGATTGTGGGTCAGGCCTGGTTGGAAATGTGACGCTCCAGGGCGGCCTTGGTTGCAGCGATCATGAGATGGTTAAATTGGAGATCCACAGGTCAGTGAGAAGAGCATGGAGCAAGCCCACTACTCTGGACTTCAAGAAAGTGGACTTTGGCCTCTTCAGGAACCTGCTTAGTAAGGTTCCGTGGGATATAGCCTTAGAGGGCAGGGGTGTCCAAGAGTCTTGGCTGATATCCAAGGATCACCTGCTGCATGCTCAGAAACGATACAACCCTACTAGAAGGAAGTGCTGCCGGAGGGCAAGGAGACTTCCTTGGATGGGTAAGGAGCTGATGAAGAAAATTTGAAGGAAAAAAGAGGCTTATAAAAGGTGAAAGCTAGGGACCTGGTTAGGAAAGCGAGGGCCCACTTAGAATTAAGCTTGGCTAGGGATGTGAAAGATAACAGGAAGGGATTCTATACGTACCCTGCAAATAACTGATAGACTAGGGACAATGTGGGCTCTCTCCAGAAGCTATCAGGAGAAGTGCCTGCCCTGGATTTGGAGAAGGCTGATGTCTTTAATAACTTCTTTGCCTCAGTCTTCGCTGGCAAATGCTCTGACCACAAAACCCAAGTCTTGGAAGGCAGACGCAGGGAATATGAGAAGGAAGATAATAGGCCAACTGAAGGAGAGGATCTGGTCTGAGACCATCTCAAGAACCTGAAAGTACACAAGTCCATGGGACATGATGAAATCCGTGCGCCAGTCCTGAACGAGCTGGCGAATGAAGTTGCTAAGCCACTGTCCATCATAGTTGAAAAATTGTGGCAGTCTGGAGAAGACCCCAACAACTGGAAAAAAGGAAATATAACCCCCATTTTCAAGAAGGAGAAAATGGATGAGCCTGGGAACAACAGACCAGTCAGCCTCACCTCTGTGCCCGGCAAAATCTTGGAGCAGAATCTCCTGGAAAGCATGCTAAGGCACTTGAAAATCAGCAAGGTGGCTGGTGACAGCCAACACAGCTTCACTAAGGGGGAATCTTGCTTGACCAATTTGGTGGCCTTCTATGATGGGGCTACGGAACTGAAGGACAGAGGTAGAGCAGTTGATGTCATCTACCTGGACTTGTGCAAAGCGTTTGACACTGTCTCACATTTCATCCTTGT
The DNA here is from genome assembly GCA_024733675.1 of Psilopsiagon aymara. Taxonomy (NCBI): domain Eukaryota; kingdom Metazoa; phylum Chordata; class Aves; order Psittaciformes; family Psittacidae; genus Psilopsiagon; species Psilopsiagon aymara. The sequence continues at coordinate 15,179 of JANRGW010013335.1, forward strand.
CTCTAAGTTGGAGAGTCATCAACTTGATAGTTGGACCACTCAATGAATAAGGAGCTGGCTGGATGGCAGCATGCAAAGAGTTGTGCTCAATGGCTCAATGTCCAGCTGGAGACCAGTAATAAGCGGTGCCCTCAGGGATCAGTGCTGGGACCAGTCTTGTTCAACATCCTTGTTGCTGACATTTGAGGTGGGATTGAGTGCGCCCTCAGCAAGTGTGCTGATGACACCAAGCTGTGTGATTTGGTTAATATGCCTGAGGGAAGGGATACCATTTAGAGGGACCTTGGCATGCTTGTGAGGTGGGCTGATACTAACCTGATGAAGTTTAACAATGACATGTGCAAGGTCCTGCACCTGGGTTGGAGCAATCCCAGGCACAGCTCCAGGTTGGGCAGAGAAGTGATTCAGAGCAGCCCTGTAGAGAAGGACTTGGGGGTGTTGATCAGTGAGAAAATGAACATGAGCCGGTAGTGTGCAGTTGCAGCCCAGAAAGCCAACTGCATTCTGAGCTGCATCAAAAGGAATGAGACCAGCAGGTTGAGGGAGGTGATCCTGCCCCTCTCCTCTGCTTTCATGTGGCCTCACTTGGAATATTGTGTGCAGTTCTGGTATCCTCAACAGAAAAAGGACATGGAACTGTTGGAACAAGTCCAGAGGAGGACCATGATGGTGATCATGGGGCTGGAGCACCTCCCATATGAAGAGAGGCTGAGAAAGTTGGGGCTATTCAGCATGGAGAAGAGAAGGCTGCATGGACACCTCATAGCAGACTTGCAGTATCTGAAAGGGGCCTAAAGGGATGTTGGGGAGGGACTCTTCAGTAGGACTGTTGTGATAAGACAAGGGGTAACGGGTTCAAACAGGGGAAGTTTAGATTGGATATAAGGAAGAAGTTCTTTACTGTAAGGGTGGTGAGGCACTGGAATGGATTACTCTGGGAAGCTGTGAATCCTCCATCGCTGGTATTGTTCAAGGCCAGGTTGGACAGAGCCTTGGGTGATATAGTTTAGTGTGAGGTGTCTCTGTCCATGGCAGGGGGGTTGGAACTGGATTATCTTAAGGTCCTTTCCAATACTAAATATTCTGTTATTTTATGATTCTATGGTTCTATTCTATTGGAATCAGATGTCACCCTTTCAGCGTGTATCTGTGAAGTAAACTTTTGTTAATAACAAAAGACAGTGATAGGAGAGTAAAGTGAGGTGATTTTCAAGAAGATATCATGAAGTTAGTGATGCAAAAGTAGTCTTGAACCTAAAGGGGGAATACAATACCCACTGTGTAATGTGACGTTTCTTCTGTTGCTGAAATGCCTATTCACCAGTGTAATAGTTTCATCTGGTTTCAGCCAAGGAGTGAGGAATTGCATGCTGTAGTTACCCCAGAAGGTCTCTTTCTATGGACATTTAGTAAAGACTGCAGTACTTTTGACCTCAGTCCTGCCTTACTTTCATGTTTGTCCCCTGCTTGCTGCATAGTTGTTGGTGCTGCTTGCTGCATAGTTGTTGGTGAGGAGCTTGTCCTGAAAGGGTGAAAGCTTTTCACTTCTCTCTGTCACTAAGATAGAGTGGATCTGTCATAAAATGTCTCCAGATGAATGTCTGCAGGTCCCTGGGGAAAGAAGATAACCATTTTCGGGCTATTCCTGAATGGGAAGCTGGGAGAAAGGAGTCCAGGAACAGATGTTGATGCTGTTTGGCTTCCTGTTCTCTGGGCTTCAGTAGAGCTGTCTGAAAACAGTGTCTGGCTGAAACATCATCTTCAGGGGATTTCTCTGTTTTGTTGACAAAAAGCGTGGAGCTTTGTTTTGCTTATAGCTCTGCTACTTTTATTTTGTGTTTTCTGCTTTTCCAGCCAAACTGAAGATTGATGAATTCTTTGTCCAGCCAAGTGCTATCCACAGAGTGGAAGAAGGAAGATAAATGAAAAGTCACTAAAAGAGAGAGTACTTCTAGGGGACAAATGTTCATGGAGATTCTCATGATGTGTCCATGTTGATGGATGCAGACAGACTAAAGCTCCCTTTCATGATCAGTACCAGACCTGAAATATGGCTTGGTTTAGAAAAGGATGGGCTGTGGGGGCCGGAGCTTTTTTGAGTATGGAGGCCATTCAGTCAAATTAGTCCACAGATAAGCTTGAGCAACAAAACATATTTTTAATGCTTATGAAATTCCATTTTAATGGGGAGACTTCATTTAGGCTCCTGACCCTCATTGGTTCACATGCTTGTAGTGACCCTTTTCTGTGGATTCCTAAGGACACAATATACCTTTTGGTCTTTCTTTGTGTGCTGGTTGCAAACAAGAACAAGGATTCTAGAACCATGGTGTAGTCACAGACATTCCTATCATCTTAGGTTTTCTTTAAAATCTGTGGAGATAGATTTTTGGGGAAAATTAAGTGATATTTCAGCAAGGAGCAGCAATGTAAAGCTCCTTATTTTACAGCATCTTGAGCATCTTCTTCACATAAACAGATACTAGGTAGATTTTAACCAAACTTCACTCCTGAGTACTGTCTTTTTGAATACAGTTCATAAATATGACAGTTGAAATCAGACTTGACACTGAGACACTCTACATTTGATACTGCCTTCCTTTGATGGATGTTTGGCCTATTGGAGAGAACAGAGCTAACAGCCTTTTTAGGAGCTTGATTAACAGTCCATTTTAATGCATGGCCAAGCTGCCATGTAGCACGGCGATCATTTGATGCCTCTGTACTTACTACATGACCCTAGCTGTAATACCACTGCTAACTGCAGACAGCACCTAAACCAGAAATAAACTTGAACTGGGAAAGATGAGGCAGTGGCTTGGGATTTTAGATTTTACTAATAGACCTCCCCCAAAGTAGTTGCCATCAGCTATGTGCAGGTTTGAAACCTTCTGACTTAGAATCTGATTTGTGGCAAGGCTTAAAACCCACGGTGGAGCTGGAAAATCAGTCTGAATACCATTTATTAAAGGTTTAGCTTGCTTTGATTCTCCTTTATTATTTATTTATTTATTTCCCCCTCTCCAGGACACTTGTCAGAGTGTCTAAAGCTCATCGTCTCACCCCAGGAAGATAACTCTCAAGACTAAAACACTGGAATGGTAGTGGAACCCCTCAATGTGCTTCAGAGGCAGTAGCTTCCTTTTCAGATCTCATGCACCACTGAGAATTAAGCCCTCTAAGCTTTTGTTTGCTTGTTTAACACAGAATGGACAATTATATTCTTCTCTAGAGATGCTTTTACTTAGAGTTACAGATTATGGAGATATACCTTACTTCAAGCCAACTGAGAAACCTTAATGTCCCTATCTCCTAGCAATAAATGAATTCCACAAATTACAATTAATAATGCAACTGGAGAGTCTAGTTAAATGAGTGCCAGTCCACCAAATATGTTGGCTTTTACTTTAAGAAAGGGCAGAGGTGTTCCATATTTCGGCAGTCCTTGTATGCCTATTTGTGGGGGCAATTGAGTTGACATGAGTAACGCCATGATAGTATGGACAAGCAAGACGGAAGAAGAAATAGCAGCGAT
>JANRGW010013338.1:0-13587 GCA_024733675.1 Psilopsiagon aymara
ATGAGGCTCCAAAAGTCCTTGGCCAGACCAAACATCACTAAGCCATAACTAAAACATTGGTGTTATCAGCACTGTTCCCAGGCCGAAAGTCAAAACCACAGTGCTACACTAGCTACCAAGAAGGAGAAAAATGACTGCTACTGCTGAACCCATGACATTCCCCTGTCTGAAAAAGCTTGTTACCTATATTACTCATACCATTGTGGGTTGACAAAGTGCTGGATCACGCAACTGCCTTCATCATTCCTTTCATGTTGTCTTAGCTTTCCTTATCTGACCGTAGTTGTGCTGGAGTGAGCAGCACCGAGAATGCAGACCAGATCTGAAAGGGGTAACAAGAAGATGAATCCTGTTCAGCACAGCAGCCACCAAACACCATTGCAGTTAAGTGAAGGAACTGCGGCAAAAATCATTGCTTCCCACTTAACAGCTCTATTTCCACACTAAGTTTCAAGCAGGGCTCTGAGCATAATGACAGAAATAAAGGACAAAGATTTGGTTCAAATATATAATGTGTGCTGAACCCACTGATAAAGCCAAAGTACTTTGGAACTCAACCTTTCATTACTAGCTTCCAGTTTGCTGCTTCTCTTTCAGATGACGTTTGAAAACTTGTTTATTTTCAGCTACAATCGCAGTAAAATTTATTTTACTTCTCTTTACACGCCCTCCCTCTGTCATTTTCTTATTCCTTTTTTGTTTTGTGGTTTCAGACTGCCACAGTACACTCAGTTGTAAGTTATGCAATCACTGTAACTTCTTAGAACTAAAAATTAAAGCAGGTTTTGAAAATGCTACCTACAAACCAGTTCACTGAAGGACCAGCAGACAAATCTGGTGGTGTAGTAACCCTTATTTAGGTGCTATTCATCCAGTCTTACTTCTCGGGAATATGAGTATTTCATCTCTGGGTAAAATACTTTTACTGTAATGGTGCAGGTGTAACAGAGACCTCATGAAGGTCTCTTGCAGGTATGCAGAATGAGGAGATAATGAGTACATGTTAAAGTCCAAAGTTAAACAGTGGTAATAAAATAGAAGAATCATAATTTTAGAAGTGTTAAAGCCGAAGGAAGGGCTGTGAAGAAAAGCAGGGGTTGAGATGCCAAGCTTAACTTTTTTGTAGAATATGCTATAACTATTTCTGCAATGAAAATGACCCCATACCTTACAAAGGCACCTCTAATAAGTAAAAAAGATTAGACAAAGGAAAACATACAATGGGATAAGAAACACTTTATTTTGTTTACTCAGTACTATTTAAAGGGAAAATTTTATAGCTTTTACTCTGATACAAATTTGTATAAAATAAAAAAATAAAATGTCAATACGATGTAATTTGAGACTCACTTTTGACCATTAGCTTTTAGAGTTGCAGGGATACACGGGTGGTTCAGAATGCTTAGAAGAGCAAACTGATATGCTATTGTAGGAGGCAAATTTGTAAGATTCTTTTTTTTTTAACTAACAAATTAGTTTATGAAATGCAAATCTGACAAACAGACCATTGTAAGGCTCTTACAATAAATTGAGAAAATTGGGCACATAAAAGACACTTTTTATTTGTAGCTCAAAAAGCAGTATTTTCCCAATTATCTTCAGGATCAGATGTAAAAGAGCAAAGCAGCACAGGATGCAAAAGCAAACTCAGTAGAGTAGCTGTGTGATTCATAACGCACCTCAGAAAACCCTTGTTTCTTATACAAATGTCAGGAGTTAATTTTCCTGTCACTTTCAAGAAAATATTTCATTTTAATCATCTATTATTTCTACTACCACAGACCCCAGGAATTCCAGTTAAAGATTAGGGATCTCTGTGTTGGGTGCTGAACACAAAACAGAACAAGCATGCACTTCCGGTTTACAAGAAGTATCTCGACAATACTGACAAGGGAAGACAAAAGCTTTCTACTACTTAGTAAGGGCAGAGCACTCTGAAGCGTCTTTGTGATCAATGGCTTCTGCAAACCTCTTATACACGGTAAGTTCTATACAAGGATGAGAGGAAGGTTACATGGTAACATTGTGAGCTTTTTAAAGCATAAAGGGCATTGTGGGAGAAAGAAAGGTATGGTTTGAAAATCAAAGAAATGAGTGACAGTGGATGCTACCATGGGTTAGGTAGACACAGGAGTCAGCCTCTCAGGATCTCAAGCTGGAAGGCTCAAGGTGAGGAAGGACTGTAAAAACTTTGAAAAAAAAGGCAAATTATTTCTGATAAGTGAGAACTCTAGAAAGCTGAAGAGGGACATCAAGCAATAGTCAGAGTAATAGGTCAGGATATATATCTCAGCATTCCGGAAAAATCAGTAAAAATTGTGTTTTGAAGGGTAATGTATAAAAAATATCTTTCAGTCATTTAAACACAAGTTGAGTAGACTCTTTAGAAAAGTTTTAGGTGGAGGAAAGGATATCTGTTAGATGAATTATTCAGAGAAATTCTTCAAGACTTGGATACAGCCTGGTCATGAGAAACTGAACATGGCATGCACATGGCAGACTTACAGAAAGCCAGGACAATTGTTTTCCATAGTGATGGAAAAAGAATTCACCCTAAACCAAAATGAAAGTTTTTTCATTATTTACTTCATTGAGATTATAATTTGACCCTAAATTTACATGGCACTAAAAGATGTCATGAAAATGAGGTTTACCTTTAAACAATAATGTTGAACATGACCAGTCACATTCAAACAGGCCTGAAGTTGCATTTTATCCTAGAAGATAGTACTTGAAACTGTAATCATAAGCATTTCCTGAAGATGGAGTGAATAATTACTGGAAGACACAAAGAGTCACTCTATACATCCTAAGAAAATAGTCGTGGCCTGATCTGGTATATGCAATTATAGACTAGAATGTGTCGAATTTATACTAAAGGTTTTTTTTTTATAGTCCATGTTAAGTTCTTTTGACATTTTAATATCAAGGAAGTAAGCGTAAAAAATGAGTTAAAGATACGACTGTCATGACTGCAAGGTTATGGCTGTGCTCAGCCAATATACAGTGGGTGTATGCAGAGCGCATACGAGAACAGAATGAGTCAGAGCTGTCTAGCTCAATAGTTACAAACAACTCAGCATAATGGATTTCTTTTTCACTTGTCATTATTCACAGGAAAACCTTTGCCAAGATTTCAGGCTAAGATTCTGACCAGAAACAGAATGAAACTACTGTGCCCCTGGTCTTAACTTCATGGCCACAGTTCCACATGCTCGATTGTGATGGTCAGTGACCATCTGCATCTCTAACACTTTCACAAGCCTGATTTTCTTTCCTTTCACCAACAGTATACTGTTGATCTGCTGCTGTGAAATCCTCTTCCCATCATGCGCTGAAGTAGCGAACATAGGGCAGATGTCCTTCCTGGGCTGCAAGTGGACTCTCCTGACTCCATCAGTTCAGTCACTGGAGAAAGCAAGATGGAGTGAGCAGGTTTCTATAGCAAAACAGAATTTGAAGCAAGTGCATCTGTAAAGTCATGCTTCCTCTGAGGAAAGGCTTGATCTGATTGCAAGCTGGAAAACAAACTGTCTTTAGCCCTGTTTTGCAGTGTAGGCGATTGAGATCCTGAGATCCCTATAGAGGAAGACTTTCAAAACCTCTATTGGAGCTCTTATTTCTTTAAATTCCCATGCCTGTTTATGTTTGGCCCTTTTCCAAGGCAGAATTACACCACCTTCACATGGCAATTGCTAGTAATGATAGAGTAATTGTGGCAGGAAGCCTAACATGGGGAGAAATGGTGACATGTTTGCTTTCAGTTTTTTCCACTCAACAGTGGTGAGATAGTCTCTGAATTTTAGATCCTGTCTATCAACAAGGCCTGTGGGATATGATACTGCAATTTATTTCTCTCTGAATTGCCAGAATCCTTGTGAAGACTGGAAGGTATAAAAGAAACACGTGCAGATAACCATTTCTGTATCATCTAGATACTGAGCAGCCTGGATATCCTAACTGTAGTTCTGCCTCTAGACTCTGCATCTCCTGGAATCAGTGTACATCAGGTTCTACCAAAGAAAAAGAAGACTATTAATTCTATTAATCTATTTATTATCCCAGCATTTCTATTGTTTGTTTGGTATGCTTTATCATACCAGAGGAATATACAACAAATCATAACAGTTAAGTATGCCATACATTTTCCCAGATAAGTAATCGTTTTAAAATAAAGGAATACATATTTATTAAATTTTAAATTAAAGCAGTAATAATTTCAGCAACAGAATTCTTGCCTGAAATCATTACAGATCTGTTTAAAGGTAACAAAAAAAAAATACGAAATTGAGAACCCTATCATCTGTTCCTTCTCACCCTGGAAAGTAATTCAATTCCTTTAGAAACATCAAAGGAAGAAAGAATTTGAAAAGTTGGTACAGAAACACAAATATCTTTCTTAATATCCCTTTCCAAATGCATTCTCATAAATATACGATTTTTTTGAGGGGGAAAAAAGCCCTTTAAATTAATTATATTACAAACAATGATGTCTAACAAACTTTTAGTAAAACAATAAGAAATTATCGAAGTTCATGTCATGATCCCTCCCAGTCTCAAATTCTGCATGTCTGTTAAATGACATCCTGCTTCAGACAACAGCTAACAAACTGTAGTCAAGATTCAAGAAACCTCCAGAATCACCAAAGTCCTAGTTTCAATCTTTTCTTAGCTGCGAACAGCGGAGCCTTTATATTGACAGTGACTAGCACTACTGATTTAATAATTTGCATTGAATCATGTCATCATTAATTATTACAAATAATTATGTGCATTATCTTTTCCTAAAATGTCCGTGAGCAATTTATGCTTTTCTCAAATATTATTTAAGTTATCCAGAAAATGATGCCAACAAAGTGTCCCTGGGCTGCAGATTGTATGACTTATAATCTTTGATACTCAAATGAAAACAGAGATTGGCAGCTTTAACAAAGATGCATTCATATAGGCTATACATTATTTGCTTTCTAGGATGAAAGACTAGAACGGTGTCCTGGGTTCAGCAGCCAAAGTCCTTTTTCTCCTTCTTAGTAGCTGGTGCAGTGCTGTGTTTTTGACTTTCAGCCTGGGAACAACACTGATAATACCAAAGTTTTTAGTTGTTGCAAAGTAATGATTACTCTGACTGGGGACTTTCTGAGTATCATGCTCTGCCCAGAAGGAGGGGAAGCTGAGAGGAAGCAGAGACAGGACACCTGACCCACACTAGCCAAAAGGTTATTCCATACCACAGCATGTCATGCCCACTATATAAACTGAGGGGAGTTACCCATAATGGCTAGATTGCTGCTCAGGTCTGGCTGGGTATTGGTTGGTGGATGGTGAGCAGTTGTATTCTCTTCCCTTGTTATTTCCTTTATCATTATTATTATTATTGGTGGTAGCAGCAGTGGTTTGTGTTATACCTTAGTTACTGGACTGTTCTTGTCTCAACCCGTGGGAGTTACATGCTTTCTATTCTCCTCCCCACCTTTCTGGGAGTGGGGGGAGGAAGAAGTGGGGGAGTGAGATGGCAGCCCATTTTGCCATTAATTCCCTTTCCTAATCTGCTCACACTGTCGGTCTTCTGATGTTACCAGCACTTATTTTTGAGTCTGTACAGGAGAAAATCTATGGTTATGTCAGCACATTGTTCAGTTAAAAAGTGGTGTCACCACTGTACATGCTGCTTTTAACTACTTGTTCTTATTACATCTAGACACTACTATAACCTGACTTTCATTCTTAGGCCATGAAATTGAATATGTGTCTTCTTGAAGCTTTACTTAGTGAGAGGTGCTTTCTTTTTGTCAGTTTTGTCTTCTTATATCATTTCATCAGAATCACATACTATTTCCCAGTCACTTCTTCAGACTTCTGTAGTTGTCAATTAGAGGCGGGGGAAATAAAACCCTATGAGGTGTTGACCTTTTCCATTGCTCTGAAGCCAAAAGGAAAATAAACAAGATAATAGAGTGGCCTTCAGCTACTCAATCTATACATACTGCTTCTTTTCTCATTATCCAACTGACACAGCAGTCATCTCCAAATCTTTCTTATAGCAGGATGACTGTGTTGCTCATGACATTAAGAAAAGATTATGTTGAAGAATAAGGGTTATTCATCAATGTTTTATCTCCTTCACTAGTGTGAGTAACAAGCTTTTTTCCTTAAAGGAAAAATAATTATCAAAGAGGCAAATTTTTCTGATTTTCCGAAAGAACTACAAATGGTCTCCTGTCATCTGCAAGACAAGTTGCAACACTTGGCCCTAATGTTAGCCCTAGTGTTGATTGTGTGAGTTCAAAACTGAAAAATTGGATTGTTGCATTTTGAAGAAACCTCTCTGAATGAACTCAAATAAAGCAGAAGCTTGATTTTTTGTTTCAAGAGATTGCGTATGGGCGCAACACAGAGTCTGATGTTGACAAAGATGATTTAAAATAGGATTTGTCACAGTAATTTAGAATGAGCTAAGCAACCAAAAATCTTTGTTCTTAAAAAATGGCTATTTATAACAAATGCTTAGCTTTTGTGAGAGGGAAAAACCATGTCTGTTTACTTAAGCAACAATATAATTTTTTTTTCTTTTTACTTCCTTTTCCACAGAACACACAGAGAGGCAGTATTCTGATTCAGCCACTATGAACAGAAATGTAAGGAGAATTTCTTTTGTGCGATCTACATCGTAGTGATATTGGAGCCAAAAAGAAGCAGCCTCACTTACAGATTTGAAATTGGATATGCAAGGCTGGCAGATGGAACAAACTTTTTAAATTTTAAGCTAAACATATTTGAACTGGGAAGTTAGAAAACATGACAGACATTGAACTTCAAATATCATTTTTGCAGAGACGCATTTCATAATGGTATCATCCTTTAATGTTGTTAATGTTTGCTTTCTCCACTTAGACTGTCTTGCAGCAATTGTAAACAGCTGTAACTCACTTTAATGGCAATAAAAGCAGGCACTTCATTGACCTGTCTGAATGTCTATGGGGCTTATCTACACAGGAAAGTTAGAGTGCCAGGATGGGAATTTATTGCACAGTAGCTGTTTTACACAGCTGTTCTCTACAGTGAACAACCTAGCTGCATCTTAAGTAGGATTTTTTGTGTGGTGTTTTCTTCCCCTGTAGATGCAGAGCTATCCAGCTCATATTCAACACTCCCTGAAAAATGATAACTGATCTTCAAGTTCTTCAAAACTATTTATTAAATCAAAAATATTGAAAATTATCCCATCTCCCAATTTAACTTTTTTTTTTTTTTTCTTACAGCAATACAACATATTCTACAATATGTGATAGCTAGATGGAAGTTAGGAAAAGATTCACCAGTGTTTTTGCAAAGGATGCATTTGAAAGGGGCAGAAGTTATCCAGTGGTTATGAACAGTCAGTGCCTCAAGGGATCTTCTTGGATCTAATCAACTACAGGGTCAAAAATTCTTCAAGCACACTCATCTTTTGACTTCTCTGGTACAGACACTTGCAAGCAGCTTTGTAAAGAAAGTCTGATTATTGAATGTAAACACATAATTCTGATGACTCTAACTCAGGCATGTTGGTCTTACTGAGAGATTTTATTTATGGAGGACTGTAATTTTTATTTATTTGACTGCTCTTTTCTTATTGTGTCAATTGTTCTTTTAAAGGAAAACTAAGGTCTTTGAAACCATGTACAAGAGAAATTCAATTGCTAATGTACAATTTGAGTTATAAATGTGTTTGGAATAATCTTTGCCAATTTGTTAAGGACAATACACTTGTTTTTTTCACTCATGAAATTAAGCCAATTGAAATTATAATAGATTAACTCTCAGAAAGACCATTTCTGTACATTTTGACACAGAAAGCACAGAAATACTGAAGTAGCACAACTTCTTTCATCAGCACTTGTGAGCATATAGGGACCTATTCCAGAGATGCATTTCCTTCTTGATCCAGATGTCTAAAATCTGAAAAAAAACCTCCACATATAAGCCAAAATGCATGAAACCATACTGTAGACAGTAATGGGGAGAAGGAGCAGGAGGAAAACAGAAGAGGAGAGGAAGGAGGAATCCTACTTAAAGTATGCCCTGAATGTCCCAAAAATAAAGGTGATGTTGATTGTGAATAAATAAGTGGTGGCAACCTGATTTTGATGTAGCACAGCTTCTCTAAAATTATATTTGTATGGCTCTACAGGACGACTGACGAGTTGAAAATGCATTTGTCTACTGTATAGATACTTTAATTGCCAAACTAAACAGGATTAAGAAAAAATGCAGTTAAATTTGCTCTGAAGTCCTCCTAGGAGCAGGAATTCACTTGGTTTTTAACTATCTTTCTGTCAGTCACCCACACCGACTCAATCTTAATCTATCTAATCATGCCACTTAATGATAGTACTGAGGGTCATCATACAAATCCAGGAAGCTCATCTTCATCAATAGCATAGCAACATCTAGTGCACCCTCATCAAGTTTGCTAATTGGTGTTTGACACACCTGAGGGATGATATACCATCCAGAGGGACCCGGACAAGCTCAAGAAGTGGGTCCATATGAACTTTATGAGGTTCAACAAGGCCAAGTGCAAGGTCCTGCACATGGGTTGGAGCAACCCCCAATATCTATACAGACTGAGGAATGATGGGATTGAGAGCAGGCCTGTGGAGAATTTGTGGGTACTGGTGTATGAAAAGCTGGAAATGAGCTGGCAGTGTGCACTCACAGCAGGTCAAGGGAAAAGATTCTACCCCTCTACTCCACTCCTGGAATACCCTACCTGGATTACTGAGTCAAGATACACAGGAAAGACGAAACTGTTGAATCACATTCACAGGAGGATCAGGAAGACTCTCAGAGGGATGGAACACCTGTGCTATAAGGAAAGGCTGAGAGAGTTGTGTTTGTTCAGCCTGGAGAAAAGAAAGCTCTGGGGAGACCTTATTGCAGCATTTCAATACTTTAAGGGAGCTTATAAGAAAGATGGAGAAGGACTTTTTAATAGGGCCTGTTCTGATAAAACAAGGAGAAATGGTCTTAAACGAAAAGAGAGTAGGTTCAGACTAGGTATAAGGAAGAACTTTTTTATAATGCGCGTAGTGAAACACTGGAACAGGTTCCTAGAGAGGTGGTAGATGCCTCATCCCTGGAAACAGTCAGTCAGGCTGAAAAGGTCTCTGAGCAACCCAATCAAGTTAAAGATGCCCCCCTGCTCATTGCAGGGGTGTTGAACTAGATAACCTTTAAAAGTCCCTTCCAACCCAAAACATTCTGTGATTCCATGAAAAGTCAGTAGCCAGAATTCTAGGATTTTCTTAGAGGTAGCTATTTATGGACAACATTTAGCAATAAATCTTGCATATATTCTGCTCCTGCTTCTACTGCAAATGGGCTAAGTCCTGCTATAGTGATAAGATATGAAATTAATCAGTTCTCGGGTATGCTTAGGATCTAGCAATGCTGGGATTTAAATCCTGGTTTAAAAATTCAGTCACATGAAGAAAAGTCCATCAGTAAAAACCTGAAGATGTTAAGATGTTGTGGTTTAAACACAGCCAGTAACTCATCACCATGCAGCGGCTCCCTCACCTTCCTCTTCCCGCTCAGTGAGCAGGATGGGGGGGTGAATAGAAAGAGTGTAAACCCCACAGGTTGAGATAAGAACAGTTTAATAATTAAAGCACAACATAACAGTAATAAAAATAGTAATAGTAATGATGTGGGAAATAGCAAAGGGGGAGGATATAAAAGTAAAAAGGGAAAGGAAAAAAACAATAAACACAAGTGATGCACAGTACAATTGCTCACCACTAGCAGTTTGATACCCAGCCCGACCCAAGCAGCGATATGAGCCTTCTGGGTAACTCCCCCCAGTTTATATAGCGGGCATGAAGTGCTGTGGTATGGAGTACCTCCATGGCTAGTTTGGGTCAGGTGTCCTGTCTCTGCTTCTTCCCAGTTTCTTGTGCCCTTCCACAGAGGCAGAGCATGAGAGACTGAAAAGCCCTTGGTCAGAGTCAGGCTACTTAGCAACAACTAAAACATCTGTGTGGTATCAGCACTGTTCTCAGACTAAAGCTGAAACACAGCTCTGTGCCAGTTACTAGGAGGAAAATTAACTTTATCCCAGCAAAAACCAGGACAATGTGATTAATACTGTTAAATTATAATTAAAGTATACTTTAATACTGTTTACAAAAGCTAACTTTTATTTTGTAACCGATTTACCTAAAATGGTCTCACAATAGTGGTCCAGCTTGCCTGTTCTGTTATCTTGCAGAACTGCTTCTAGGCACATAACTGTGCTCTAGGGATGCTGGCCAGGCAGCACTTGCTCTGGAGCTCAGCAGCTGAATCACTCTGGATGTGATGAAAAATTGAAGGAAGAACTGAGAACTTGCTCTTTCATTATACAATGAGGAATTTTTCCTTTAGACACAGATAGAAACATGTTTAGGATAAAAGTGAAATCATCCATATGTACATGCGTCGTTTGTGATTCACTGCTCAAGTGTTTTTTTCCAAACCAAATTGTGCTCATAGAGGGTGTCAAATAATGGACCATAAACCCCAATGGTAGCAGTAGTATTAGCTTTGTCCCATAAAGTTTCATTTGCAAGTGAACCCAAATCTTGTTTGTGGGCTATAATCTAATGATCTATTGCAGCTGGTAGAGTAGGAAGAAAGTCACACTTTAAATTTTGTTAAATATCATAGTAACATCTTCCTACAAAGTATCTTCCTGCCAAATGGGGTAGTCATGTGTTGGTGCATTTCGTTCTGTACCATCTCTGTTGTATTCCACACTTACTTTCCAATATCAAGAGCTGGCTTTTAGGAGAAAGACAGATCCCTGAGGAAAGACTGAAAAAAAAGAGAAAAGGCTTCCAATTTCAATCAAACTGTTTCAGTAATCTGTAATTTTGTTATAAAGAGGTAAATTCAACCCATTGTTAAAAACAGAGCAATTGATTTACTTGTAGAGGACCCTTAGGAGTCAGCTGAAATTATAATATTATTTTCAAGTGCTGCACTTTCTACAGTTTAAGAAATGGCTTTCTTTGAAACGAACTCTCTTTGCAAATCATTCTCCTCTCAAATAAGTTCTATTTCATATATAATAATTTCATGGCTTCTGTCTTGAATGTTTTCTGTCATTGTATATTTCACAGTTCTTGACTAAACTGAAATTACATTGTGCAAATTCAATTTTATATGCGTGTCACTACCGTGTTTCAATTTATATGGAACTGATTTGCAAGTCAAACAATAGAGCATTTCCTAGCAAATAGATAAGACTGCTATATGCAAGAATGTTTGCAAATGTGTCTCATAATCTTGGATTCAAGTTTTAGAAACCTGCAGTCAAACCTCCTACCTACATCTGTGAACAAACACATAAGCAACTGAGGGTCTGTTTAAACCTAGCAGATGGACAGTCCTTGCATGAACAGATTGCAGGAGAGGCAGCGTGGGATGCAGCGCCACCCCTTTTGAACTGCAAACTCGAGCAGTCTGAGTAAAAGTACACAATTAAGGCTGCACAACTCAGTTTTTTTCTAGATAGAGGCAAATTCTCTCCCACCCCACCTCCGCAAAGTCCTTTTACTCAAGTGATTTGATTTGCATTCACTTCCATTATGAGCAAATTGCTTTCTAATATTTCCTGATCTGCAGGACATGCTGAAATGCTCACACTTTGTGAAAGATAAAAATATGCTTAAGCATTGTATCTGTGGAGGAGAGAGGTAGTTCTTGGATTTGATTTCTTTACAGCTGATCATTTTCTTTGGCTTGCTTATGTAAAGACAATATTGCATTTCAGTCTGATTTGACTGTACTTCTCACTTTCTACAAAGGGTGCTGTAAACTCAGGATAGAGACTTTCATGAGCAAACTGCAGCACTGCCTGAACTAATTTCACTAATGAAAGCAGGAAGGTAGGTAATGATGACATGTTCTTCCTTGCTTATGTTTGTGGGTCCTTCTAGTGCTTTCTTGGCTCCCTTCACAGGTGCTCATGTACCTTCATATAAAGTTTTGTTCTTTTTTTTTAACTAAAATACTCCCTATGATGTATTTTTGGGTCTTGCATCATTCAAATTCCTACTGCCTGTCTCCTGCCAGTGGATGTTGCACTTGGTTTCTCAGCTTCTCACAAAATCAACACAAAACCTTTTTACATGACTGCATAATTCCTTGTGTGATCTCCCTGAATTTGACTTCAAAGACCTTGATAAATTCATACGATAGGGACAATCATATCAAATAGGGCCACTAGGAATGCAGTCTTTCTCTTTAAAAGTAGATATATTGTCCTTGATACATTACAAATAAATGCAGCCTTGTTTCAAGGGTATAATTATGTTATAATGGGTCTTTAAGAAGCCCATTTTCATTCCATAAAAAAATTTAATCTAAGGGAAAAAAATACTTGTTTAAAGATTGTTTAATTCTTAGTAGTGAATAGATGAGTAATTGAACTAGCCAAAGCTGCCCAATTTTCAGTTCTTACCCTGCTTTTTGAATATTGAAACCTTGTTGACTTATTCTGGCAGTGGTATCAAAGACAAAGAGGGAAAAATGTGTTCTTATAATCCATTAATTTCCTCAGCATCATTATCAATGCCTCTATTTGTTTCCTTTGGGTATCTATAACAAAAAAGAAAGACCACATATTTTTTTGTCTCACACTGGTAAGAGATGGATATAAAATTCTGTTGCAAGAAACCAATAGCATTTTTATGCATTTTTTTATGCAATACAATTATATAGTTGTGTTTGATAATAGGTAAAAGCAAAAGCAGAATAATTCCTATAATGCATGTTCCTTTGTTAGAAAAAAGTATGAGGATATATTATGATTGGAGATTTTCCCTATCTTCTTCATTAGTATGAAGAAAAGGCGTCAAAATTTCTCTATGAGTGGCAAGCACTTGTTGAATAAGAGCAAATAATCTATAATAAGCCATATAATATCATGTGTTTTTAACATGCAAATGTGCACACTTGTAGAGTCCTCACTGACCTACAGAAATTGCTATCCATTTTTTTTTTTTCCTTCTAGCAGAAGATTAGTAGCAGGATAACTGGAAAGACAAATGAGATAGAACAAAGTTCCACAAACAAGCTTCACAAAAAAATCACATTAAAGCTGAAGGAAAAAATTTGTAGAAGGACAAAGAGCAGGCAAAACCACAGTAAAATCTCAAAGGAATATCTTGCATTATTTAATAGTGCAACATGCAAAGACCAAAGCAGAAATTGGACACTTAGAATATTACTATTTTTGTGTTCCTGACACAAAATAAAATTCCCAACAGTAGTCTTCGTATTCCTCACTTTTTTTCCATCACATGTACTCCAGAACAACATTTTAGAAAAGACCAGCACTGAATATTTTTTAAAGCAAGTCAGTCTCCTGCTTTCTAAACATTTGCAATATCCACATGCAATTTTAATGCCCACGAACTGTGCCAGACCTTCAGTCTGGCAGAGTGAAGCTTCTTTAGTATCCGTTGATCCAGTTTAGAGTTGGCAGAGAGCAGTCATCTGCTACCACCTACCAGTGCTCTCACCTGGTAAAAACATTTCACTGAGTAGGCTGTTTTTGCG
>JANRGW010013342.1:0-14555 GCA_024733675.1 Psilopsiagon aymara
CACCCTGGTCAGTGCCGCGCTTCTGCGGGAGGGCTCCCCCCTGCCCCCGCGCCCTTGCTGCCTCACGGCTGCAGGAGCTGCGCCACGGGCCGGGCCGCGCCGCGCCGCCGCCCTCCTCCCCCGGCCTGCCGCCCGTCCTGCGGCTGGTGGCGCGCGGCCAGCCGTGGGCTGCCGGTGACAGCGGGGTGGGGACGAGCGCGGGGCTCGGCGCGGGCAGCGTCGCAGCCGTGGGCCAGCGCCGTTATCCCGTGCTGTGTCGGCTCTGCGCCGGACTCGGCCGGAGAGGGCTGCGGAGGGACTGAGGGGTCTCTGACAGCCGCACCCCGCCCTGTGAGTTGCTGTGGGGGAGCCGCTGCTCCTGGCGGGTGCCGCCGTTGCAGCAGGCTCTTCGCCCTTGCTCCTGTGCAGGCAACCTTGCACCTCTGCAAGCGCCGTGGAGGGCAGGCAGCGGGAACGGCGGCGCGGCCCCTTCGTGCGGGGCCCTTTTTGCACGGTCACTCGAAGAATTGTATTTCTTCTGTAAAATAGCAGTTAAGCATTATGTAGAGCCGCTGACCAGTTGTTCCCAGTGAGGCTTTCTATCCTGTTGTCAGTTGAGGAAATGCGTTTGCTACTAACGGCGGTGTTTCGGAAGCTGTACTTTCGAGAGGGATTACTGCAGAGGAAAATACAGTCAGTTCCCTGCAGGATCAGGGGCAAAGTGCATATAGTTCAGTCGTTTGTCAGAGCAGTTGATTCCTGTTATGTAGTGAGTTTACTTCATTCTACAAACGAAGATTAATAGCTGTATTTAGGAAAGGTTTTCTGCTGTAAGTCTCCTTGTAGTTTGCTTTGTCTGGTTGTGATAAGAACTAAACTAATGGCATTCCTTTTCTCAGTGTCTTAGAAACCTAAAAGCATGTAATGGAAATTTCTGTATGTTTAAAGTGTTCTTGCATTTATGCAACAAATAGTTCTGCGAGAACAGTGAACTTACCCTCTGTAAAATTCCAGTTCACCTCTAGGTTAGTGGTAAAAGAAAAGTAGGCCATAAGCACTTCTGTGCCTAACTGATTTTTTTCTGTGATGTGCATGTGTTAAGAGCTACTTAATTGCATTGTAGTAGTGATTTTGTGGGGGAAAAAACCCAACCAAACACTGCGATCTAAAAGGATGGCAGTTCTTGAGCTGTGTGCTTGCTGTCAGTGTGGATATGGAGGGGAGTGAGAGCTATTGTTTTCTGGATGGGTTAGATTCAGCAATCATCTGTTTTGCAGCACAACGTGTATCTTCAGATAAGAGTCCAGTTTTGAGTAGAACTCAGGCAAGTGAATACTGACAGGTGGTTGATGCTGAAGGTGGGCTTCACACATAGGGAAGAAATATAAACTAAGAAAATTTAAGTACACTTAAGGGTTGGAATAGGAATTTTTACAGTGCAGCTAAGTATGTTGCCCACTTAATATGTACAAGCACTTACTGCAAATAAACAAAAAAACCCTTTCACATTAATGGTATGTTTTTGTTTTTCAGACCCCCTCAGCTGTTCAGAAGATAAAACAGCTTCTGAAAGATAAGCCTGAACATGTAAGTTTAAACTGTGCAAACCTGTAGACTGTGCTAACGTATCAGCGCAACTCATGAAACTTTTATACCTAACTTAAAAGTTTGAAATAAGCACCAATGTGTTTATTAGAGATAGTGGGGTTGTGGGTTGGTTTTTTTTTTTTTTTTGAGGGGAGTATGTGAGCTTGTTTGATACATCAAGCTTCATTTCTTTGTAAAATGAAATGCAGAAAATAACTGATGGTAGTGACATTTGACTTTACAGATACTTTTGAGATGGAAAAAGTTGGAAAAAAATAAAGCTTCAAGTGTTTTTTATATATTTTAATGAAGCCTTTTAGTATGGCATAGTGGTGAGTTCAGGTGTGGAAAGAGATCTTCAGCTGTTGAAAGTAAGGTGTTGTTAATTAAGTTCTTCTAGGAATTCTCATTTAGAAGTATAATGAAGTTAGACTCCCACCGATTGGAAAAATCTAATTCTTTGGAAAATTGGCAGAAAGGAAACTTTTGGTTTTAGTAATTAGCATTTCTCTAAGTAACTGAGCTTGCCAACTTTTCCTTTGGGGAAAAACTCAAGAGTCTTGCTTTCTAACCCTTATAAAAGCAAGCATTAGATTTTCTTCTTTACAGTATTCTTTCAAGGAGAGTATTTCTCTTACAAGTTTCCTTTGTTTCTTTTGCTTTCTGCACATCTGCAACTGACTGGACACTTTGTTAATGTTTCAAATCAACTTAAGGAAGCATTAAGCCTACAGCTTAGGTGATCAGTCATTGCCTAGCTATAAATGTTGTTTACATTTTCCAGTCCATTATTTGTATCAGTTCTGGTAGAGATAGGTATTTAATCTGAAAAGATAAAACATGTTTGAGATCCTACTTGATGACATGTGCTGTGTTTCGATATATTTTTATCAAAAGATTGAGTATGGAGATAGGCAGTATAACTTTCTTCTTCAGTTGTGAAGCATTGGTGTGTAGATACTCCTGACAGATTGCTGTGTAGAAAGTAGTTCTGTTTCTTTAAAATCTTTTCTTATACCATATGCTTTTTGTCAGAGTTGTTGGGTACTGTGAATCATAGAATCATAGAACAGTTAGGGTCGGAAACGACCTTAAGATCATGTAGTTCCAACCCCCCTGCCATGGACAGAGACACCTCCCACTAAACCGTAATCACCCAAGGCCCTGTCCAACCTGGCCTGGAACACCACCAGGGATGGAGCATTCACAACTTCCCTGGGAAACCCATTCCAGTGCCTCACCACCCTTACATTAAAGAATTTCTTCCTCATATCCAATCTAAACTTCCCCTGTTTAAGTTTGAACCCATTGCTCCTTGTCACTATTTTGTTGTTCTGCATACTTTTTATCTTAGTGTTTGAGAGCAAGTTTAAAAAAAACTCATGAATGTTCTGTTGTTTGGTTGTGGTATTTTTAGGTGGGTGTGAAAGTAGGTGTTCGTACAAGAGGATGCAATGGGCTTTCCTACACGTTAGAATACACGAAATCAAAAGGAGATTCTGATGAAGAGGTAGTTCAAGATGGTGAGTTTCTGAACAAACTTCTGTAGTGGTGGTGAAGACTAACCTGTTGCAAGTTTGCCAAGATACAAGGTATAACTTAATTGAAATAATGAGTTACAGTAAGAGGTCCCTCTGTATGGGAATTGTTGTCAGTTTAGCTTCTGGTTTGAAGTAACCAGTTAGATAAAATAAGCAGCTTTGCAGTATCTGCATCAGAGGCTACTCCACCTGAATAGTTTAGTCTATCCTTCGTGTCTTCAGAGGTGGCTAGTAGCAGATATTTAGAGAATAATACAGAACAATGCATATATAATGAAATATTTCATCAGCATACCTAAACCAAGGCCTGCCAAAGTAAAGATTTTATTTGCAAGGGATTTTCCCAAGTACTTTCTCTAACTAGTCTTATTCTTCACTGATGCATAATTTGGTTTTAATTTCTTTGTGCTTTTGACCTTTGCATTGCTTTGTAACAACGGGTGCTAGGATTTTTATTGAAAAGTACTTTAAAAATTGTTTTCCTACCCTGATACTTGCACTTTCTGCCTCATGATTACAGTAAGCATCACATAATAGGTCTGTTGCTAAAGTTTCTTTTGTGGTTTTACCTCAGCCAGCAGTGAAGCCGCTCAAAGCTGCTCACTCTCCAGCTGAACTTTTTCAGAATGGTAAAAGTGAGAAAACTTATGGTTTGATATAAAGACAGTAATACAGGTAAAGCAAAACCCATACATGCATGTGAAGCAAAACAAGGGATTAATTCACCACTTCCCATCAGCAGGCAGGTTTTCAGGCATTTCACATGATGGTGACTTGGGAAAACAAGCACCATCACTCCAAATAGCCTGTCTTCATTCTGCTTCCCACAGCTTTTATTGCTGAGCATGATGTCATATGGTACGGAATATCACTTGGTTCAGTTGGGATCAGCTGTTCTGGCTGTGTCCCCTCCCAGCTCCTTGTGCACCCCCACTGTGCTCACTGGTGAGATAGGGTGAAAAGCAGAAAAAGCCTTGATGCTGTGTAAGCATCTGCTCAGCAGTAACTTAAATATCCTTGATATCAAACTTTTTCCAGCACAAATCCAAAACTTAGCCCCATACTAGCTATTCTGGAGAAAATTAACTTTGCTCCAGTCAAAACCAGCACAGTGCTGTATGTTTTTCAATTTTTATAAATGTTTATGTCAGTGGTCTTTTTGTCAAATACAGATTGATAATAGTGTTTGTTCTGGTTTTTGTTCTTTTTCTAAATGTTCACAAAAATCCTTTTTTGGAGGTGGTTTTTGGTTCTTTTAGGCATTAGTGAGCTGTATGATGTTCAGAAATGTTACTTTTTAATTTGGTGGCAAAGTAAGAGATTTAAAAATAAGAGGCTATCACTATTGTTTTCTTACAGAAGCTATGCTGCTGGTCAGAGCCCACCTTCCAGCTGTCTTTAGAAAACCTGTGACCAACACATAGTGTTTTATTAAACAGAGAATTAGAACTTAAGCAAATGGTTAAATTGAAGCAGAATATGAGCATGAGAATGTGAGCTAAGGACTGCTACCTGATTCTTCAGGTGCCTCTCCATATCGGAATCATCTGGGTGCTAGAGTTAACCTCTTCTGCTTGATTCAAAGCTGCTCTAGCTTTACAGGCCTGAAAACACTTTTTTCACAGAGCATTTGCTGGGTTGGATCCTAAGGAAACTGGAAAGCAGTTTCCCTCAGTCAGATCAGAGACCGGAAGTTCCAAAGCCAGTGGTTCATGTATGCTTGTATCATTTCTGTTTTACTTCACTTGCTTCTAGACAGACTTCCAGTAAAGGCTCTTTTATACAGGTTTCTGCTCAGTGGTGGCTTTGAATCCCAGCACAAGTTTGCTTGCTTTTAGGTAGTAAGTGACAGCTTCAGATATCAGGTACAGAAACTCTTTGATTAGGTTTAGCCATTACTGTCCAAACTGACCCAAAAAAAGTGAAGATTCAACTCAGTTGCCCAGACTGGAGTTGTGTTAATAGTATGTTTTCTCTCAGCGTCTGCTATGATGAAATGGCTTTCCAGCAATCACTCCTGTACCTTAATGAGGTCTTGTTGCTCTGTAGTGGTACAATTTTTACATGTTTATATGGATAGCTAAAGCAGTCCAGTTGCACCTTTGTGTCATACTTGCAGTTTTAAAGCTCAGTAACATTATTCCAGAGAGATGCAGACTTTGTATACTTTAGGAAAGAAAGCTCTTTCTACTTACCAAGATGAATTGCTAGTTTTTAGTCTTAAAGATTGTGGTATATTTGAATGTTCATACATTTGCCTCATCATAAGATATGAGCAAGTACTTCAGTATTGCTAATAGTTAATGTAGAGGTACTATTTCTGGCAGAGCAGAAAATAATAATTTTGAGAGTGAAACATTTGGGTTTTCAAGGTCTTTGGGCATCGTGTTAGATGCACAGACTTTAAGAATGGTAGGAGATGGGTTGCTGGCTGTAATGTATGGGAATTGAGTATTGAAGCCGAGATCCATTCCCAAGTTCTGCATCTTCTTTCCCTAGGTGTCACGTTTTTAAATCTCCCCTCAAAAAGTGCGTATGTAAGTGACACACAAATAATAGATCTAAACTGTTGCTGGACTTACATGGTAGAGTAAAAACAGTGATGAAAGTGTCTCATGTTAGGACAGGGAAACTAACTTAGCTTCCGTTTTTTTTGTCACTGGTTTAAAGAGGGTTCCAAAGTGAGTAATGATTTAGCTAATGTAAATATTCGTTTTTCTTTCTTTGATGTCCTCCAGGGGTTAGAGTGTTTATTGAGAAGAAGGCACAGCTGACACTTCTAGGAACTGAAATGGACTATGTAGAAGACAAACTGTCCAGTGAATTTGTCTTCAATAATCCAAACATCAAAGGAACGTGTGGCTGTGGAGAAAGCTTTAACATCTGAAATCTCAGGACTGCTTCTTTGACTTTGGACACCCCAAAACACTGCTATGGCTTTCAGAAGCAAATGCATTTTCTTCAGGTTTGTAGGCTGTGTGAAGTGTGGATACCATTAAGAAAAATAAACCCTTTTGAAAAAGTAAATTGGTAGATTCCACCACTGATGTAGTTACACTTTAATTTGTGATGAGTTGGGATTCAAGAGGTAAGGACAGTAAGTGCTGTAGTAACACCTCTGTACTTCATGTGCCAAGGAAATAAAATCTGTCTCTTCTTTTCCTTTGTTATTTTCTTTGTCCACACTACTCGGACTTCCCCATCCAAAACCGATTTGAAAGAATATATTACCTATGTGTTCTGCTTTGATGGAGGGAAGAAAATAAACCACCACCAAAATAAAACCCCCAATCATTTATATGAGCTTGTTCATAAAAATTTATATACACAGACCTCAGCTTCAGAGTTCACTATGACTATGTGTATGCTTGCTTTGGTTTTGTAGTTTTTTGATGCTTTAATCTTTTTACCTGTGGGTTTTCTGGTGGTTTATTTTCCTATAAATCTGGGGAGGTCCAAGAAAACATTCATGTATAGTGGTAGGTTACCATAGCACTGCTTGTAGAAATACTTCAAAATGGACTAACCCAGTTTTAATTCTGTTTCTTTCCTTGTTGAAGGCACAGTCTCTGCTCTACTTAGAAAGAATTTTTCCAGAACATGAAATACATTTGGGCAGTGGAGTACTAAAGCAAATACACATGGACATGGTTTCTCATGTTTCTGTTGTTTGTCTTTCTTGACTTAAATTGAAAAGTTGGTAAAAGTACCTGCAGATATTTTTTATTTTTTTTGAGAGGACTCCTACACTTCTCATTACTTTTTTGTAGTTATGTCTGCTACTAATTTTGTTACAGTTCAAACTCTTTTGCAACTCTAGGTACAAGGTTTTTTCTCTAATGCTTATCATAGCTTCTGTTTAACTCTCTTAAAGTTAACTTGGTGACAGGGGAAAAGGCATTTATAATTTAAAAAAACCTAGTATTTTGTAATTGTTAAATGAATCTAAATAGTAATTGAAATACCATGTTTATAGAAGGCCATTTTTTCTTTGGAATTCAAACTTTCTCCTAATCAGAATTTAAGTTTTTTACACCAGTGTTCTTCAAGCTTACAAAGTCTTCAGCACTTATGCACTGGTGCTAAGGCAGAAATCTAAATGTCTCGCCAGGCCTTCCAAAAGCTGATTCCATAGAAGTACTCTTCCATCCTTCTATTTCCTTGTTTCCCTGGTTGTCTGACATTGTGCAGCTAAGCTGCTCACTTGTGCTGAAGAGAAGATAATGTCTTCCTGGGCAGCTGATGGGAACAGCTGGTGAAAAGGGTGCAAATCAAAAGTAGGGAACAACAAGGACTGGGATCTTGCAGTCAGGGACAGGGTGGTGGTTGAGCTGGGAGTGGAGGGAGTGCATTAAGGCTGCATGTTGAAAATCAAGAGGTAATGTTGATCTGCACAGTTGTGCCCACGTACTTTGCAATCACATTGGAGTAGTAACGTGCTGAAGACTCAGAATGACAGCCACATTTTTATTCTTCCTTCTACGCCTGCAAAGAGGTGTAGAAAGAATAAAAATGAAAAAATCTTGATCTGTTTTATGTAGTGCACAGGAACAGAAAGTCAGAATTCCCACAGTTACATTTCAATATTAAGTACTTGAATTTTGGTTATATGCTATGTCACCTTTTCATGTAAAAATGCTATTTCCTTCATCAGTCAACTGCTGTACACGGTTACTTTATATAGCAATTCAGGAATTACTGGTAATACACTGTCTACATGCATTTTTAGTGCAACAAGTCTTCGTCTTGCCAAACAAAAAAAATGCAGTTAATGTGGTACAGCTGCATTAATATGTCTAAAACTCCAAGCAAAGGGCATTTCTTCAGATCGTGTTCCTCTGCCTCTTGCTAGGGGATAAGACTTGAAACGTGGTAGCACTGGTAGGGCTTGTTATGAGTGCTGCTGCTTAGTCATTTGACTTGTTTTGGTGTGTACCGGGGATTGGCTTGGGGATTTTTTAAGACCTGTGGCATGTATAGCAATCTTCTCACATTTTGTGTATGCCTTGACTGAAAGTTTGCACTTTCGTACTCCAGTGAAATAATCCTCTAAATTGTCACTTTACTAAGACACCTAACGCACAATATGTTCAACTTCTGTTAAAGTGCTATTTGCAGTTGCATAGGAACATGGTTTTGATGATTGGTCTGTTATAATTTTGTGCAATACTGTATGTAGATTTCTCAGTTGTAATAATAAATATTGCCTGCTGGTAACCATGAAATATTCCTATCTTGAATGATTCTATTTACAGTAACAAGCACTAGAGGGAGAAAGCAGGATTGTATGCTGGGGTTACAAACCTGACTTCATATCCCTCAGGAATATCAAGTATTTCAAAATATTAACAGCTTTGGAATAGCATAGAAACATGACAAAAACCCCAGCTGTGTACAGAAAGGTATTTATACCTGCTAGAAGGGTGGGCTGCTAATGGTCAAACTTCTGTTAAATTTTGTGACACACTCAGTAGAAATTCTGACAGGCACGATGCTTACTGTGAGGGTTTCTACTTGTCAGTCACTGTAGTATGTTTTAAAGCAGGAGGGTGATTTTGGTTCAAGTAACTGTTGACACAAGAGATTTTTAACTGGCTACGCAATTTGAGAGTGAGAGTCAAAGGGCATTCCTGGCCAGTCTGCTGCAGTGCTGTATAATGGCACTAATATGCCATAGAGTATTAGGTTTATGACACATTTGTGGTTTTCGCCTAGTTAGTCTTTCCATTCCAAAGCTGAGAAATTTCCTTTTTCTGTTAGATTAAGTTTTTGAATGCTAGGGGCAGAAGTAATGCATTTTGGAAGAATGCTAGAGATTGTAATGCAGAGTTGCGCATTCATGACTCTGGAGGGAGAGAACCAAACCCTCCATGCAGTCAGGAGCCTGGAAGAGCAATGGTTACCTTTCTGTTGGAGGTCTTATGGAACTTTGTGGAAAAGGAAACACTTGCACAAGCAAGTCAGCATTCCTGATCCACCACTTTTTGTAGCTCACTTGGAATGGCTCAAGAAGAACAAATGTTTAGGAAAACATTAAACAGTTCAATATGCAAGTCATCCGGATGGGACAAAATTAATTTGGACTTGGAAATAAAAGATTG
Source organism: Psilopsiagon aymara (assembly GCA_024733675.1). Lineage (NCBI taxonomy): Eukaryota > Metazoa > Chordata > Aves > Psittaciformes > Psittacidae > Psilopsiagon > Psilopsiagon aymara. Next base: position 9,209 of record JANRGW010013342.1, read on the forward strand.
GATGCAAGTAAGGAGACTGTGAAATTTTCTTTATTTTGGGTTTGTTGGTTTGTTTGGTTTTCAGTGTTCTTGTGTACAGTTAAAATCTGGTAGTTTCTTCCCGTTTAGTTAACACCTTCACTAGCAGAAGAATTTGCTAGGAATGCCACTGTTGTGCTTACACTGGCTGCCTAGCCATTTGTTAGATAAAATGTTTATGATGCTACAATCTTGCTGTCTTTTCTGATGGAAGAGTTCCGTCGTTGCCAGAGGGGGCAGAGTGTGCACCTCTGTATTCATCCCAAAAGAGCCCTCAAAAGAGTACTCGAAAAACTACTTTTGTCATGACTGGTACTGCATTTTTCTATAAAGTTCATCCAACTTTGGTCTTTATTGCCATTTTTAATGTATATGAGATCATAGAAACATAGAATAGTTTGGGTTGGAAGGGAACTTCAGAGGTCATCTAGTCTTCCCTCCATGCAATGAGCAGGGACATCTTCAAGTAGATCAAGTTGCCCAGAACCATATCCAGCCTGGCCTTGAATGCCTTCGCAGATGGCACATCCACCACCTCTCTGGGCAATCTGTGCCACTGTTTTACCACCCTCACTGTAAAGAATGTTTTCCTCATACCCAGGCTCAGCCTCCCCTCTTTTAGTTTAAAACCATCACCCCTCATCCTGTCAAAACAGACCCTGCTAAAAAGCCTTTTCCCATCTTATAGGCTCCTTTTAAGTACTGAAAGATCACAATAAGGTATCCCCAGACTTTTCTCCAGGTTGAACAACCCCAGCTTTCTCAAGCCATCTCCATAGCACAGATGCTCCAGCCCTTTGATTTGTTTGGCGCTCCTCTGGAACCTCTCCAGCAGTTCCATATCTTTCCTGTACTAAGCTATGCTGATTCAACATGGTGACCAAAGTCAGAACTGCTCAGCACACTTCCATATGCATTTGAGTTTGAGCAGCATTTGAAGGGAAATTTTGGCACGCAGCACTGTCATTTTGCTTTGGGAGACGGCAAGGTAAGATAAATCGCTGAATATAAGCAAGGTCTTTGTCCTCGCCTTTACGGTCCTTTTCAGCGGGCCGTTTTTCGGGCCGTGCGTGCTGTCGCTGGCAGCAGTGCCTCTCGAGCTCCTCACACGGGGCAGCCCGGGATCTCCACCATGGACCATACCTGCCTGCTGCTGGGTAGGGTCCGAATGCTGCTTTTTCCCCGTGGGGTGCTCGGGTGCGAGAGGGTATCCGCTGCCACCGGGTGGCAGCAAATCTCCAGTCTAAGCTTGTCAAAACTGTTCTATACTCCTGAGCCAGGAAAAACGCTCCTGAATACCGGCGTATTTTTATTTATATTGGTGTAAACTCTTTCAGCTCTGCTGTTCGTCCTTCTTGTACATCTGTGTATTTTAGCTGCTCCTAAAGGATGCAGATATCTGCAGAAATGCAAAATTCCAAAGCACTTCAGGGCTCCTGATGCAAAGGGAAGCAGAGGAGCGGAGCATAGTCTTCTGACTGGCTTCGGCTACGTTTTTACTCGTCCTTCGGCTACTACATTGTTCATTTCACCGATCTTCCCCTTGTTAGTACTTCATTAATGTTGTGTCCTGCTCCAAATTATTGCAGATTTGTTTCCATCAGTTAGCTTTAACCTCTACAGTAACAGAAGTTCCAGCAGGACAAAGAATCTCATGAAACGGTATAGTCTCTATTGGCAGAAATACTCTCACCCACTACACCTTACTTACTGGGGAGTTTTACTTACCGGGGGGGTTTACTGGTTGTGTAACTGGGGTTTTTTACTGGTTGCATGATGATTTTATTGTGTGTGATTTTAGTGACAAATTCCTTATGTAGCTTTCTGAAGTTAGGTCTAGACAGCAGGAGTAAGTTCCCCTTACTAGCTAATGAAACAAGACAGCCTCCAAACACCTGAAATAACCTAAGTAGCACAATTCTGTTCATACAGAGGGTTTGCAGTCAGGCATTTCCTTTTGCAACTGTGTGTTTTAGTCTTCAGTTTGTTCACAGTGAATCATTCACATTGACTTTTCATTCTTAATCACAGCAGTCCAGATTAAATACTAAATAGTGGTATGAAGCATGGCAAAACTGTGTTTAAATGAGATTGCTTTGCTGTTAATGATATCTTTTCCCTGTGTTTGTTCTACATAAGAAGCATAAATGGAAGCAAGCTTTTCTCTCTCAATAAGGAGAAAAGGGAATATGTTAATGAATGTTGTGGTCTCTTATGAAGCATGTAGGTGTTAGGGAACAGGACCAGTCCATCCTGTCAACCTGCATTTTCACAAGAGATGTGCAGAATGTGGCCCTCCCATTTGTAAATGAGAGGTAGCTGAAGTGTATAGTCACTGTTCATTTCTGGTGAATATTTAATGAATTCTCTCCTGAAATATACAAACAGAAAATCCAATACTTGGGTATAAAAAGCAGTGATGTAAATCCACCAATTGGAAACCTTGATGAGAAATCATATTGCTTCTCCTTGAGATACATCTGAAATTCTGCCTTTACCAGTTGAACTATGAACTGAGAGTCAACCAGACACTGGCAAATCTTGCTGAAGAGGTTTCAGGAAGTTCCTCTGTACTTCCCTCCTTTGTTTGAGGCTGCTATCCTATAGCAGACTAGTGAAGGAAGTGCCTGTTGAAGGTGAGTTTACATTAATGTGTTGCTCTGAGCGCTTAGATGCTCCAAGAAAGAAACCTGTTTGATCTTGCTGAAATGTGGGAAAACCACAGCAAAGTGAGCAGTAGTTACATAGTGAGTATAGCATACTTTAAACTTCGCTATCAAGAGGATCCAGAGATCATCTGCCATTCTGTTAGGGAGCCTGAAATACCTGCTGCAAGGATACTGTAAGCTGCCTCCCGCAATATTCTTTTCATGAAGAAGCCCTGGTTTCTACAAATAATTTAGAGCATTAAAATGCTCTTGCAACCGTTAAGCCCAAAGCTTGTTAAACATGGGGACATGGATCTTTGCCTTTCCCACTTGGTGGATGTGGCCCACTGCGGAACTGTGAAGCAGTTTAAAAAGACTTAGGAAGATGGTTTTGAACTCCAGGTTTCGATGCTTTCAAAGAAAACTATTCGTGTTAGATCTACACATTTGCCATCCTGCATCTTAGTGAAATTTGTGCTGGCAAGGCTGCACTTAAACTGGTTAAAACAGCCCTGCATTATAATTAGGCCCATATGTTTCGCTAAGGAAGTTTTTGCATGTGCACACATCTAAAAATGGAATCCTTGGTTTGTTACAAATTGGAAAAATATTTCCTGGAAAACAGCTCTCCAGTGGGAACCCACCAGCGCTGAGTTTTACATGCGAGCTGCATTGATGCACAGTGAAGGCTGTCGCTTTATTTCTGCTCTGCTTGATACCTCTGGCTCTGCCAGCTCAAGTAGCTTTCCTCATAGTCACCCACTGTATAAAACAAGCCCACCACAGACCATGGTACTCTTAATTCAAGAAATACTTGTACTTTGGGCAGGAGATGAGAGAAGAGCCAAAACGGACAGAAAAACAGCAGGTTTTCACCCAAAGTAAAATAGGTAGTCAAATATTTAGTCAAATAAAGATGAAATTTCTGTTGAGATGATGAAGTGCTGTACATGTCCTTGTGCCAGCCTGAGCTGCCTTTTGCTGATACTCATTTTCAAGCAAGCAGGGAATTTATCAATGCAGAAAAAGGGAAGCTAGGGGGAAAAAGAATGACACTAAGGAAAATACAGTATTTTGGATGAGCTTGCTGCTGAAATCTCTTGGTCTGAGAATCCTCTCAACAGGAAAGTGACAAATCCTGCCATCTTTGGGAAGGTTTTTAACTGCAGTGGTCAAAGGTCTGTGATGTGTAACACAGATGCGCAATGGTTAACTGACCAGACGCTGGGGAAGAAGGTATCGACTTCTGCATGAGTACTTGTATTTTTTCTGTTAATCTTTTCTGCTTTCAATCAATCCTGCTTCTCTATCATTTTTATGTCTTTAAATTGCTAGTTAAAATTGCTTTTCTTTTTTCAGCACAGTGAAGGCATGGTGGATGGAAATGTGGAAGATTTACTGCCGGAAATTATGAAGCAGAAGAAGCAGTCATTTTCTCTTGGTTTGAAAGTGAGTATTTTAACAGTATAAAAGCATTTGTAGGTTTTGGTGTCATCTGCTTTCTTTTACACTCTTTTTTTAAAGGACCAATAGGTTAAGTAGTGCTACAGTACCAGATTTCTATTTGTTCAAAAACCTTTTTGATATGTATAGCAGAACTATCAGAGTTCTACTATATAGGATATTCCGGGCTAAGAGCCACCAGTATGCTTGTACTGAATTTTTGTACTGGAAAAAAATATTTATATCAGAATTTACAGCAGTTCAACATTTCAAGTGTGGTATTTGTAAGCATAGCATTTTAGCCACTATCATTTTCCCCTGTTCTGAAAAAAAAAAAAAGTACTTGTCTTGCCTTTATGGCATAAATACAAAGATGATTTTCTTTCTCAGCACTGTTGTATGTATCAGTACACTTGGTCAGAAGATTAGTAAGAGAAAGGTATCTGTTTCTGCTTTGTCCCTTCAGTTGTGTAGCCTTAAATAGTCATTTATCTTCATGAAAACAGTTCACTTGACTTTTTTTATAAACCTTGAGTACTCTTTGAATAAAGCAAAGAGCCACTTCAAACCTAACAACAGACATTCTGGCAGGACTAGTTTCTAGTCTAAGCAATACTGAAAATGTCTATACAGAAATGCTCAGTTTCTCATGAGTTTTCAAAAAATGTAATTATTTTAAATGCATAATATTTGAATACTTAATACTATAAAACATCAAACAGCCCATCATTCTCGTGGTTTGGCACATTGTCTTTGCATTTTCCTAGTAAGAGGTTGGCTGGCACTGGGTGCTGGATGTAAGGTAAGCAGAGGTGTACACAATGGAATGGCTTCGTTAGGTTCACTTTTTCCCTCCTAGTGACCTGGTTTATACTTGCACCTTTACACATTGTTCCAGGCAAATTACATTTTTAAAATAGTTTTGGACAATTCAAGGCATGGACAAATTTTTGGACAAATCAAGGCATGATGTGGAATTTTTTTCATGGAGCAGTTGACATCTACAGTCTGTTATAAATATGAGAAAGTATATGCATAATGTTACAAATCAATCCAAAGGCAACATATTCAGTCATTATTGTGAAGTGCTGGAAAGATCATTCATCATCTGTGTGACCAGCAGGTCGAGGGAGGTGATCCTGCTCCTCTGCTTTACTCTCATGAGACCTCACTTGGAGCATTGTGTGCAGTTCTGGTGTCCTCAACATAAAAAGGACATGGAACTGTTGGAACAAGTC
>JANRGW010013344.1:0-11632 GCA_024733675.1 Psilopsiagon aymara
CGCGGGGGGGGGGGGGGGGAAAGCACATATCTGAAAACATTTTAAGTAACCTATAAGAAACCTTAACCAGCCCATAAGTTCCCATAACACCAAAAATCAAAAGCCAGAAGAAAAAAATATCAGAAGTGAAGGCTAAATTTGATAAACCATTTGTGTTTTCTATGAAAGAAACTGCAGCAAAACCTCAAGCACAAGAGTTTCTGAGCAAATTTTGTTTAAAGGAGAAAATCAGATTAAGTAAATAAATTCCGATTCACCCGTTCAAAGAACAATGTCTTTAAACAGACTTCCATTGTGTTTAACACTTTACAACAGAAATCATAGAGGATGTTCTCAGAACTCAAAAAAATCTATTAATACATATTTAGTTCTATTTGTTGTGTTTTGGTTTCTTTTCTATTTTCTATGAAATTTATAATGTTAAAACATTTATCAGTTTCCAAAAGCTATCTTTGGAAGTTTCTTTGATTTTTAAATCTATTTAGCTCTCAGAAAACACTGAGAATTGACACTTCTGAAGACCACATTCTGGTGTTCATCAAAACAAAACAGCAAGAAAAGCCAGTGGCACTTCTCTCTTTCACACATGGATTTGAAAGATCTCCTATGGAAAATAATGCACTATCTTCCATGGGACCAATAAGATATTTTTTCTAATCTACGAAGAAACTGCAAATAAAAATAATAATCTGTGGTTGCTTTACCGTTTTGCATTGTAAAAGGAACCAATTGCCTCAATTAAGGGGTCAAACTATCATACACTTTCACATGATTTAACGGAAAGCTTTGATTCTGTTTGTTTTTAAAATAGCAATGTACAGCATAGCGAAATTAATGCTACGAGTTGAAAATTTTGTCACTGTGTTACATCTCAAAGATCTCTATAAGTGTTATACATATTTAAACATAAAAGGCTCCTGAAATAAATATTTTACTAAACCAGTTAGGTAGTTGATTTATTTCTTATATATTTCTTTGTGCCTAGCAAAATAAGTAGAAATCTGTCATACTGTTACAAGCCTAGCTTTTAAGCTAGGTTTTATTTTCCACTAGTACAAATATTGCCAAAACTATTTCTTTACTGTCACTATTCTGAGGCAATTTCAAAAATGCACAGTGCTGTGGTAAGTTTGTCCTACTAAAACCAGTACAAATCAGGAATACTAATACAAAGGCAGGAGATCTCACAGGGTATTTTTTCAGTTGCTTTGGGCAAAAAAGCATGTCTGATGTTCTCGGGGAATTGTTTAAAACAGGGAAGCAGAATTCAGGCAACCTGAAGCAGTTGCATGTGGCAGGCAAAGGGGCTAGCTAAAATCCCAGTGCAGTAGTGGCCGCCCCGCGGCTACCACTGGTAGATATCATGTCAAAAAACAATTTAAAAGCTGCTAAAAGCACTCATCACAACCTCAAATTTAGCCTCATTCCCCAAAGAAATCCCTTCCTGAAAGAGAAAGGTATTGTCATTTTCGAGTTTTGAAGATTATTTCATAACATATTCATGAATGGGAGACACCATGCACATCCTCAACAATAAGGGTTGGGCAACACATCCCAGGAATCCCCTCAGCTAAGAGAAAAGGTGTTTATGAAACTAAAAGCAAGACTTCAACAACTCTTCTAGTATATGTTCTCCAACTAATAAGGCAAAGGATCAAATCTGCACCGATTCAACCACATTTTATGAAAACCTTATTTAAAAAAAAAAACAAACAAACCAAACAACCAAAAAATGGAAGATGGAAGGAAGAAAGCGAGTTAATAGCACATAGAACCTTCAAAATTAAAATTTAGGAAGAAGAAATTCTGGATCATTAATTACAATAGTATAGCAAAGTTTCAGGGAAGTCAAAGTAATGCCATTCTTGAAAGGCTACAGTGCTTTACTGTCAACCCACTGTAAGTCCATATTTAATGGACATTCTGAACGATGCTTGACTTTTTATTCATTGTGGTTCTAATCCAATGGGAAATGTTCAGAGGATATTTAGGAGCTCAGGTCTGAAAAAGTTTGTGTCCCACAATTGTTCCTTTAAGTTAACATTTCAGAACACAGGATTTGGAGATTTCTTTAATCCCAAACTCTCATGTTTGTGCACAAATTTAGTTTAGCTTAATTTTCTGTCAGATATTACATTACTTTTTAAATGAGTTCAGAGGTTTTTTTGGCAGGAAATGGTAAAGAGCATCATTTATCCCTTTGGCCCCTGAGTACATATCTAATGGCTAGTTCTGTGAGCTTAGTGGCTGAAATCTAAAAAAAGCATAGCAATTCACTTACTGATTCTTGTTAAAAATATTGTTCCCAGGGTTCACTGAAATGAGTTAAAATATATTTCATTCCTCTTCTTAAGACAACAACATCCTCTGCAGGCTTTGCAGGATAAATATAAATATAATATTGTTTGTCGGTGTTCGAGGCCAGGTTGGACATAGCCCTGGGTGATATGATTTAGTGGGAGATGTCACTGCCCATGGCAGTTGGGTTGGAACTAGATGATCTTAAGGTCCTTTCCAACCCTAACTGTTCTATGATTCTATGATTCTTCCCATTACTTACGATACACACCAGGCTTTTTCTTTTCTTTTTTTTTTTCAGTTACTAAATTGCATATTAAAGCTATTTCAGGAAAAGTCTATCTATCTTCATATCCTGGTCAGTTGTTTTTCAGTCTGCCATGATGCTGAAGAGGGACACAGTAAAGGTAACAGTCCTGTGTAAAGTGTTTGTGACACAGAAAAAAAAAAATGAGATAACTTAGAATAATAAACACATCTTTGAAAGTGACTCCCATGTTTACAAAGAAAAGTTAACCAAGGTAAGACTGCTAAGAAGTGAAATTCTAAGCTAAGAAGTAATTAAAAGAGTCCTTTGAAACATGGTACACATAGTCCCTCTGAGAATTTCATATGATAAGAAACAGGGAGACCTAAGTTTGCTCCCCTCCAACATCACAGACTTGCACTTTCTACAAGTGAAAACATCACAAAAGCAATATGTGGCTCTGGAAAAAAAGCCCTGAAAGAACCCCCATAAAATGCATTATGACTTTTTCAGGTTTTTACTGAGTTTATGTTATGGACAGAATAATGTGAATAAAGATACTGGCAACAGCACACTAGCTTAGAGGAAAGTTTTAACAATCTGGAGAAATTCTCTGACAGGAATTTCATAAAGTTCAGCAAAGTCAAATGCCAAGTCGCCATCTGGGGAGAGGCAGCCCCATGCACCAATACATGCTAACTTATGACTAGCTAGAAAGCAGCTTGGAAGAAAAAGAGGTTGCTGGTGGACACCAAGTTGAACATGGGCTAGCAATGTGACTTTGAGGCAAAGAAGGCCAACAGTATCTTGGAGCTGAACTAGAAAACAAGGAAAATCATCACAGGTAAGTGGAGGGAGGTGATGCTTGCCTTCCACTCAGCACTGAGACTCACGGCTGAAGTGCTATGTTCAGCTCTGGGCTCCTCAGCACAGAGGAGACATGGGTATGCTGGAGAATCCAGCAAAGGGCCACAAGGATGCTTGGGAAATCAGAGCATAAGAAGAGGCTGAGAGAGCACGGACTGTTCAGCTTGGAGAAAAGTAGGCTAGGAGGATCTTACTTATGAGTACAACAATACCTGATGGGAGATTAAAGACAACATATCCAGATTCCTCGCAGTTTTCCCAGCTAAAGGATAAGAGGTAGTGGGCACAACAGAGCAGTTATTTTAAACAAACAAACAGACACAAAGTGCTACCATAAGCTTGATCAAATACTGAAACAATTTGCTCAGAGAGGCTATGAAGTCTCCATCTTTAGAAATTTTTAAAATCCAGATGTATACACCCTTGGGCAACCTGTGGTAATTGACCCTGTCAGAGCTGAGGCATTAGAGCAGACGATCTCCCAAGGTTCCTGAAATTTCAACTACTCTATGATTCTGTGAATATCCTACTAATCTCAAATCTCAGGTCTCAAAAACCAAAGTAATTTTTAGAGCATAAAAAAGCCTGAACAAATGAGGCAAAATTTGAAAATATTTGCAAAAATTAGAGAAATCCTCATCTGAGGCACAAGGCATCATCAAGAGACTTTAATTTCCCTGTAAACCTTGCCTTAAGAATAATTATTATTGCTAGGATGCAGAAGGTTATAGATATCGTAGCCTGGTTATTCTATTAAATGCAGAATGAGCAACAGGCATAGTCTTTTTATTACATAAAAGAAACACTTTATCTAAAAATAAAGTGCAGGGTTTTCATGTGAGAGATATTGGCATATTTTTTGTACTTGATGTGTCAGCCCAGTTCTCACAAGTTTTACAAAAATTAGAATATGACTTTATATTCAACCTGTAATCTCCTTGAAAGTCATTCTGGAGATTGTTTTCTGGTTTCTGTTCAACTTCCAAGATATTTTGCAAGTAAATACAATGAGTTTTGAATAATAAGGGACTCAAAGGTCTAGATGAAATTCTGCTACTGGAAAAAACAGTGTAACATATGACAAGAATATATGACAAGAATTGTCGAGCAGCATGGAAAGCAGCAATGTTTCTGTCCCAGATCTAAACAAACAGTAATTCAAATACTACACAACAGGGAAAAAGCAAAGCTGAGAGGAATTTACTACTAAGTGTACAAACATTTCTCAATCAGTTTGTGGACATCCTTAATATTTTGACTTAGTTAATACAGACAAAGTGCAACATTTCCTTAGGAGAATAATTTTTGTCAAGATTACATGTAAATGCTTATTCCAGCCACTTGGACTGGTAATGACCCTGGGAGTATGAGCACACTACCACATCCAAAAGTCATGAGATGCAAATCTTAATGATGAGGGAAAATGGAAGGTATTAAAGATGTCTGAGTGTTAGGTACAGTGATAGTACACATCTAACCAGATTGCCATAGATGTCTCACAAGGAAGGTATAGCATGAAATTATCTAACAAGAATACGAGGCTGTGAGTATGTATGTGACAAAATGTAATAAAACTTATGTGTTAACCTATTTTAAAATTAAATAGTCTGGAGCCACAGCCCAAAGGAGTAACATGTTTTGCACCGTTAATTATGGCATGCCTCTATTAGCTTAAAATGATCAGAAGTCACAGGTTACGATTGCTGAAACAGCCTTAACAAATAGTTTGAAGAGAAATACACAAGAATTTCTTTCCTCTTTAAATCTTTCAGTTGGAAATAGGATTAAATTCTGAGACACATACAATATTTGTAAATGCACTACAGAATATTTACTCAAAGCATGATTATATCCAGATAATCTGTTAAAGAGCTGTGTCTGTTAATCTTTTTTTTTTAATTGATCAGTTTCAGAAAAAAAAGTATGAAGTGTGATTGCCAAAAAAACTACAAGTGATGAAATCTTGCAGAAAATAAACTATCAGTAGACTATTGCTGAGACAGTATATTTTCTGCTTGTTTTGAGAATTTTCAAAATTATACAGAGGTTTAGTTTTAAGGCAAATAGAACGTTCTTGCTAAGGAGTGAAGGACAAGGATCATTCTTAAAATGTTGAAGAACAAAAAATTAGAAAAGCTACACAAAAACTATTTACTTCAGAGATCTAAACTTTGATGATCTGAGACAGGAATATGTGCATACATAAGCTCTAATATTGGCCAAGTGAAGAAATAGAAGCTGTCTTTGAAATGTAGGAAAAATTAAGTTGTCATGAAGTAGGCAATAAATATTATATTATCAGATCTAGCTTTAAATCAGAAAAGAACTTTGATAAAGGTTCAGATCCAAATACCACTCCATGGAAGTAAACATAAACCAAGAATTGTGCTTACAGAATTATTGGCAGTTGACTGTCAAGAAGAAAGTATATTAAAAAATTACTTTGTAATATTAAGAATACCTATATAATGTAATGAAATAAAAGGTACATATAATAAATTTGCAGATTGCACTAGACTGGCAAGGGTTGCTAACATCTTTCAGGATGATTTTACAGTGCAAGATTATCTTGACAAACTGTAGTCATAGCCTGAAAAAGTGTGCTCATTTTCAATAGGAGCAAGTGCAAGATTTTACAGACAGGCAGGAACAAAAAAAAAAAAAAAAAACCAGCTATGCAACCTGCGAAGCAGTTGGAAGACAAAATATTCCGAAAGGAAGGATTAGATTCTTTTTGTGAATCCTAGTGAAACTTGAAACAACAAAGTTTTCCTTTCGTACAAACAATGATGTTGAGCTTGAGTTTATGAACAGTAGGAAAACACATGGGGTATCTGAAATGGCCTTCGTTTTTCCATGTCGACAGTGACTGCTTTAGGTTGATTATAGCGTATTTCTCAAAGAAATTAACCATTTATAAACTCCAGAAAACATAAATAAAAAATGAAAGAGGTGTAGAAAATATAGCCTATGAAGAAATATATAATGAATAGGAACTGGTTTGTTTAAAAACAAGGAAAGTGTAGGGCCATGTGACAACCGTTTTCAAAATCATGAACCATTTCCAGGGAGGGAAAAGCAACTCCGCTTTCCAAGTAAATAGGATAAGTCACAGGCTTGCACTGCAGGCAGGGTACATTAACCATGGTAAACATCAGAATAATTTAGGAGGTTACAAATATCTTACAGAAAGTTTAGACAAGCCTGTACCAGAAATCATGAGGGCAGCTGAATCTCTCTGGATACCTGAGTTGCCTGGACTATTTCATAAGGCTCCTCCATGCCCTATGACCCACATGAAAGACATGAAGAAAAAAAAATAAAACAACAAAAAAGTGATAGATTATTAATTTAACCTTCATCTTGCAGCTTCACTAGAAGATTCTACAGTTAATGATCACATCAGATTTTTCTTAATCATGGTTTGTCTAATAAAGTACTGCATTAAGCAGTCTGCAGTGAAGTGCAAGTTACATCATGTTACTTTTCACGATCCCATGGAAACCATAAACCAATGGCTGACTTGAAAACGGCCTATATAAGGATACAAACTCAAACTTCAGCCTATAATTAGTATTATGAAATTCCAGGAACACATCAGTGAAACATGGGTCACCATCTGCTGACATTTTGGCAAAAAAGGGAAGAGAGGAAACTGATGCCCTGCCTAATTAGAAACTGATGTCAGAATCACCAACTCTTGCAGTTAAATACAGGAATCAGAAAGGTGAAATAAAAGTCCATACTATGCTGAGTTCACATAATCTATATTCACATTTATAATGAAAATCAAGGTTTTTAAACTTGCACCATAAAATAATTTTATAATCTCCGGCGATCATGATTTCAGACTGATTGAAACCATATTACCTTTTTTATTGTTGTAGATAGGAAAGGGTTCTTGTTTGTCCAGAGACAGCTGCTAGAGAGGTCATATAAAAGAACAATTCTGATATAAATATTTGAAAATTAAAATGTAATTTCAAATGGAAAATAAAAAAGTATATGGAATAAACTCCCTATAGCCTCTGATATGCAAGCACTCAGCTCTCTTTACTAACGGACTTTACTATCTAGGTATACTATGCCTATAACTAAAACGTATTATGAAATCTTCCCAAATAATCACCATCTCAAGGACCCATTTTCCCAAAATCTTGAATAATGTCAAAACTGATAGATAAAAAGTATTGTAAAGCCTTACAATCTCCACAATCTTAAGTGTTACTGTGTGAAGTTAGCAAGGATGATAACTTGTTCTGCTCAGGTGCAGAAGGTCAGCTGTGGTTAAATCACAAAACATCTCCAGGCAGACACCACCATAGCACCTTTAGCACTTGCCCATCCCCAGTCTATCCAGATTTCCCAAATGGGAGCTAAATCTGAAAGCTGACTGTGCTCCTGCTCCTATTTCTTGTTTGTGACTAGCCTTGTTTAACACTGTCCTATAGCTTACATTGGGTACAAAGTTAGTTTTGGCAGAACTGCATTCTGAAAAAAATTTAAGTGCTTTGGGTTACAAATAATCCTTTTAAGGAAGCTTTAAAATGCCTAATGAAATTCCATCCAAATCTGCACTCTTTAATATTTAATAAAAATATTCAATACTACATTTACACATCTGAAGAATCCACAAAATTTTAATAAATCAGAAGATGGATTCAGAAGGCTTGCATCTTACATTATGCAGTGAAGTTATTAGAGTTTCAGTCATTATTTAGTCAAGAGATTTACAATTATTTCTGAGGAGAATTTGAAGTGTTTGAGAATCAGCAATTAAACATTTTTTTCCTTATTAAACAAACTTGACTGATCTCAAATACAAAGATTATAGGTTATCTCAAAACTGGGGAAAAAAGGCTGAAGCTCACAGGTCTAGCAGATATATAAATTTCTCAAATTTAAAACTACAGGATGAAAATCCCTTCATTTTAACAAAACTGTAAAAATTCATAAGCAGGATATCTAAAACCAAATATTTTGTCAATTTTTAGAAAGCTTCCATCCAAGTCCCATCCACACAGCATCAAACTGACCTGACTTTAGTACATTTAGGTTGGATTGGTCACAATTTCTTAATAGGTGTGAAAAAAGCAAACAGGTTGGTAAAATAGCCTTAGCAAATGAGCCAAAAGAAAACATAGTAGACCAAAACAGTTAATATACAAGAGACTCAGTTAATATATTTTCTGATTTCTATGCAGCATTGCAAAATTTCTGGATTTGAGAATTGGTGCCCAGCTTTTTTTGTGTTTAATGAATGAATATCATATCACTGGAATTACCAGCTTACGACACCAACATGTATCCTAGGCAGGTATAATATGACCCGTCCTAGCACACTTTCATTATTATAAAACAAAAAAAAAATCTGATAGTTGTTTTGTCTCAAGATTCCATCATTCAGATGTTAGAAATTTTTCAATTAGCATATACTGAGACTAGCATTACATGAAAATCTGATTTAAATTATAGGACTGTCCTGTAACAGTTACGATTCTGTTTATCATTTACACTCAGATCTCTACAGCATCATTTCGAATTTTGAGCCATTCTGTAACTTATATCGAAAGAGTAAGATACAGATGCAAATCTTCTACTTTATATATTTGTTTTAGGTTTTTAACAATTTCCGGCAGTCCCAGTTCTAATATTTTAGTTTTAAAAACATAAAAATAAAAAGAACAAGAAACGCCCAGGCAGACTCCATGGTCTTACCCAGGCAGACTCCATGGTCTTACCCAGAACTGGAAAAAATATAGACTATAGTATCAAAGTCTTGTGAAAGCTACTTAATATTATTAAATTGAATTCATAGAAAAAATCTATCCTGCTTCTTCTTTACATACAACGAATGGATTACTTACCGTAAAAGATCATTCACGAGCTCTAGGACTCCTCGTCAAAGCATTTAAATGACCTTAAGGGCTCAAAGACATACTGCAAACTGATTTCTTGAGTTTTGATGATGTGAATGTGCCATTCTGTGCTGTAAGACAATACCCTAATTTTATATTGAATAAACTTTTCTAAATAATTAAGAAACTTATTTGAAAACATAATACATAAAATGTCTATTTCACTCCACTGTGAAATCATTGCAGGTGCATCTCATTTGTGTATATTTAGATATATGATAAATTTGGGAAAATATTAGCTATATAAGCAGTTTCATTAAGCCTAAACCAAAATAAATTATCATTCAGTTAATTGGAAATTCACTGGAAATTCAGATTTACAATTTACCTGAAGTACTGGTTAAAAAATGTTTATTGTTGGTTACTAGCCATTAATTTCTACCTCTGTTCTCCCCACTTTCATGCACCCTCATGCACCCCTCCCACTCCCCCCACCATTATTGATGAAATTATCTTCAAAATATTTAGCTACTTGGCTAAAATAATCTAGGCCATAGTTAACACTTTAAAAGTTAGCTCTTCCAAATTTTCCAAAACCCATGTATTTGATCAAAACTGGGGAAAAAAAAAAAAAAAAAAAAAAATCCATGTATTTTTCAATAAACAATTTCCTGCACTTTTGCTTAGAATATATTGCAAAAAGTTAAATTCTATGAAAATTTTCATGGAAGAATATATCAAAACTATTGCAGAAGATTCATCTAGAAATCATTCCTTTTAGTTCTTCTTTTATATTTTTGTTATTATTTGCACAATCATCTTTTGCTCCTCTTTAAACAAAATCAGTTTGAAATGTCATATGAAAACAGAAAAATTCTAGCTCTAAAAATTAAAGAATGCTGGTGCATTCAGTAAATATTCATAACATTTCAGAAAGAATTGTGCTAACAATTAATTTCAAGAAGAAAATAAATGGGTTTAAATTTACCTATTTTTCTTATTCAAGGTCTCATTTACGACCTCAGCTGAAGGTTTTTAAAAGGTATTGCACAAAATGGTTGTTGCAGTCAGTAAGACCTGTACCTTCTGCAATTATGCTTATATGCTCTTTTTACCTACACATTTAATAAAGAATGGTCATAGTGAAATTCTTATAAAAGATATTATATTTGAAAGTTAAAGGTAGATTACTGAATGAACATAGTACTTATTTTGTTATACTTTGTCTATTAAAAGAAAAAGTCCCCAGAGTATATGCATCAGATGTTAGGTGACTAACACTTACATATTTTTAATTGTTGTATTGTTCCACTGTTATAATTTTTTACCAATATAATGTTTTATTATTTATAAGCATAGCATGGATCATTGCATACAGTTGCATATCTCAATTTTAATTAAAATAAAGTGAATGCAATTTAAGTTTATTTGATTCCATACTGATGACACACTGCTCAAAAGTGGGGAAATACAGTAAAAAATATATTTTGAAGTTTAAAGCAAAAGTACTGTTAAAAAAAAACAAATCAACAAAACCTCTCAAAAAAAAAAAAAAATAAAAAATGCACATCATTACACTATTGCATTTGCACCACAAGAACATTTGCTAAACAGCACTACTATTCCCTTTAGAATTTTGTATCAAAACAAAGAATAAAGAAAATTATGGCGGAAAAGAGTGGCAAATTAGAAACAGAACCAGAAGCTCTGTTTCACAGGCCATTGATGATCACTTTTCTATTTTATGTGTCAGGTTTAAATTTCCCCGTGGCAGCAATTTAAATCCTTTTTTCTTTCCTGAGGCTGCTTAAAATTTAATTTAGCTCAGGCAGAGTGTCTATGTTTTATAATAGGAATATAGAAAACTCTTCTAATTTGGGGGCTGACCCTTTTAACAGATTATAGAAATTTAAACATAATTAATCAGCTTTATTCATAGAGTTACATGGGCTTTCCACAATTTACTCATGTAAATTTCTTTGCTTAAGTTACAGTAGACTACACTAGAGAAGAGTATTTGAAGGCAGATATTCACAAGTCACGCATTCATGGGAAGCATACACAGTAGAAGAGCCATTTGCATATACATCCACACACGAACACAGATACACACACATAAATCAAATAAATCTGCGTCTCTTCAAAAGTTTCACCAGTCATCATCACCTCACATTAATTCCTTCACAAACAATGTCCTGGGTTCGGCAGTTGCAGTCGTTTTTCTCCTTCTTGGTAGCCGGTGTGGAGCTGTGTTTTTTTTCCGTTGGACTTTCAGCAAGCAGTGCTGATAACACCAACGTTTTAGTTACTGCTTAGTACATTTTGGTCTGGCCAAGGACTTTCTGAGTCTCATGCTCTGCCA
>JANRGW010013345.1:0-11766 GCA_024733675.1 Psilopsiagon aymara
GGCCCCCTTCAGATATTGGAAGGCTGCTATGAGGTCTCCTAGCAGCCTTCTCTTATCCAGGCTGAATAGCCCCAACAAAGGTATCAACAAGCAATGGAAGTGCAATTACTAGATGAAAAGTATGAGTCTTTAGCTATAGCACATATTGCTTTCCTATGCTTTTTATGTAATGAGTATCATGTTATCTAATGACACCAATTATTTAAAAATTAAGCACACAATACTTCATACTTCATATTTATTATATTCAGATGGAGTTACTATCAGCTGCACTTCAGGGCCATAAATGCTTTAATAAATTCTACATGTGCCTTCAATGTTTTCTCTAGGGTTGTACTTTTTTAATGCTTACTCTTTTAGTGGGGAATCTCGGGCATAAAAATTTTAAAAGGTCAATTTTATGATGAAACACATGAGCCTGGATATTCCAAATGGCACCCTAGACTGCAGAAGCTAATTGCTTTTCAGTAGAAGAATTCTCTTAAGTGCTCACACTGGAAACAGGTTTGTGTGAAAAGCACGATGCATCTCCAGTCTGCTTCCAAGCCTGCTGTGATTTGTTGGTATGAGTGACGCTGTAAAAAATAGAAATCACCTGGAGCCTCTTAATATTATAATCAAGTGAAAGCACAATTACTACTGTCTTAATCCATCTGTCTGTATGCATCCGCTCCACTTCCAATCACCTGCTTTAGTCGCAGGTGCATTATTATTGAGATGACATTGAAAACAGTCCAGCCCCATGCATGCTCCCAATTACTGTAACCCTTCCATGGCAGTCTGCCTCTGTGGCTTTAGTGTGGAATTTGTAAAGGAGAGCAAACAAATGGTCCACATTGCATGAAGTATAGCCAAAGTACCTTTGTGTGTGGAGGCTGACGGAATGATGCCCAAATTCATATTAACAGGTTGAAATTTCGACAAGTGCCATTTATGTTAAATGAGGTTAAAAAAAAAATCAAACAACTGTACTGTATTCTGGTAACTCATGTGAAGCTCCGTAATGTTCAATAGATCCTATGTCATGTATCTGGAATGCTAAAGTAGCTTCACTAAACAAACATACATTTATCGTATATGATGTCAGCTCTATAAAGACAATATGGCAGCACATAATACTTAGAATATCAAATACTATTCAGGGTGGAATTAGAAACTAAGTGATTGAATCAAGAGACAACAATTACACATTTTAACATCAAATTACAACAATAATAGCATCAACAACCAAGAAATAACAACTGCAACAAACACCACCAGTACTAACTTTTGATTCAGTAGAAAGAGGAAGAAATGAATTAAGGTAATGCTTTCAAATTTCAGTAGACAACCAGACAGAGGTATGTTGAATGGTGTAACAGTTCAGACATTTATCATTTCCAGTTGATAGGTCTTTTTCATGTGAAATTTAAGTCTCTCAGACATTCCTTGAAAAATATCTGAATTTCACCATCTGAATCTTTGGTTTGTTCACTATTACATATAAAAAGACAGTAATTATGGGATTTGTATAAAAAGATGTTAATATATAATCACAGAGACCCTTAAAACCCATTTTGAAAATTATCTGAAAAATGGATTTTTGAAGGTAATTGTAAATAGCGGAAAACAATGGTAAGCTCTTGAATGCTTCCCTAAGATACCAAAAAAATAAAATATTAAAAAAGAGCTAGCTTTTCAGGTACAATAGTAAACTAATCTCTATGTTCATGTGCAGAAACCAGGAGTTAACACTGTAATCTTACAGCAGTTTAGCTCTTGACCCAGGATTTGGAAGACACAAAACTTGAACCTAGTGCTTATTAGATGCTAAAGATTCTGATATGGCAACTATATCCTTCTAGATTCTACTGTATGTTTAGAGGCTCCAAACACTGCTTGTCCTTTTCCAGCTGGCAGTCTGGGACAGAAAAATACTTTAAACAGACTTTCACAAAAGTGCTAGTTTTTAATTTTAGTGATGTGTTCTTTAAACTCTTGAAATTAGAGGAAGAATCGTAAAGCTCTGGAATGATCTATGCAGCTGCATAAGCTGACTCAAAAATGCCACTGAATCTCTCTATGAGGCAGTTAATGGCCTAAGCACTTTTCATACCCTCCTCAAAATTCTCCTTGACTTGTTCAAAGCTTCCTGCACTGAGTCGAGCTCTCTAAGGAGCTGTGGATCAAACAAAGTCTGTTGCTCTTAAGTGTGTTAGAGCTGAGGAAGGCGCCTTTGCAAAAGTTCAGCCGAAAGTTCAGAGCTGTTCTGAGATCAAACTCCCCGGACTAAACATTGCTCAATTGCAGAGCACTAGTTCAGTCCGCTGATGGCAATTGTCATCTGTGGCTGTCCCTTGTCTGGAAATAGGTGGGATTAATTTTGTCATTCTGTAAGTACATGAATTCTTGTTAGTATTCAAGTTCAGTTTATACATCACCCACTATCCAAGGTGATTTCCACCAAGTACTCAAAAGGATAATTTCTTTGTGTGACTTTTCAAACAAATATGTTATATTTTGTTTGTTTGTTTGTTTTTGTTCATGGCCAATTACACAATGAAACAAAAAAAAAAAATGCTTTTTCTTGCTCATGTTCTTCTAGGATGCTTTTTTTTGTTAAAATGAATCAGCAAGTTTAAGGAAGCTGAGCAGCTATGCAAAAGCAGCATTTCAGAATGAGAATGCAACATACTATGATGGAGTTTTATTTGTTCACAATATTTAAAAATCATAGGATTAAATGACTGCTACTTCTGGTAACTTTTAGGCTCATCACTGTGAACCTTCCATTGGCAGTACTATTTCCAAGATTAAACAGACACTGAAAATGCAGTGCATTTGCAGCTTACCTATTTTTTGAAGTATAACCAGTATCTTCACTGTTAATGACGTTAACCTCTTTCAGATAGTCAGTTTCATGACTCATAAAGGTGCAAATGCTCAAAGAAAAGGACCTAATACTTTAGAAAATGACAATTTGTTTCGTTCATGCAGTTTACACTCCTGTAAAATTTGCTGCATCGTTATATTCTGATTGTTGCAGCAGGAAGCAATAATCATGGCAAGAAAGAGCTAACACCTGGAGGAAAAATCCTTTCCTTATGATACAGTGATTTTAGAAACATCTTTACAAAACACAAAGCCGCTGAAACCTAAAATGCAGGTTCAGGCAGAGCACAAAACAATGATTTAGGAGATTAATGCTTTTGAAGATGAGATCAGTTCATGGTGTTTGTAACAGAAAATGTTTGCAAGTATCCACTGCAATCTTTGAAATGCATCTGGGTTACATCTTCTGTGCAGTTGGTATCTGCCAAAGTCAAATTTCTACGGACATCTCTAATGGAGAATCACCTGAAAATGAGGCAAGTACCACCAGCTGATACAGCAAATGCCAAGTGACTATTAGCAGTTCCAGCTCATAGTAGACTCACACAGAAAAAATACTTCTCTCCCTTCTCCCATTTGTATCTAAATCTTTCAGACACTTAGTCATTTTCTAAAAGCAGGGATGGAGAAAGCAATCTATTATTCCATGACAGACTGCAAAGTATTGTTCATATTGACAACTGGTTTTGTATAGGCAGGCTGCAGAAGCTGTAAATCCTATTAACCTGTTTAAAGTCAAATGAAGACATTTAGAAAACAGAGCACTTATTACATTCAGTGGTGAAAGAAGGCGATATCAAAGAAAGGTTAAATGGATGTACCAGCTATTAGTCTATGCACAGTTACAATTGGAAAATCACCCCAAATGTTTCTATCACCTATTTGTGCCCTTGAGGACATTAATTATATCCCCAGGTCTAACTAACTGATCATTCAAATGTTTTCTTTTGTCAATGCTAATTTTTGAGATAAAAAAAACAATTTCATGCTAACAGGACTACTACAGAAAATGCTTATATTATACTACGGCTTTACTAGTGCACTCTTCCTCTACCCCAAACATATGGCATTTTCTGTGTATAGACCACTCTGGAGATTTACTGTAATTATGTCATGATGTGCTTATTGTTATGGATTCGGCAGCCTTTCTGCATCTCTACCTGCTTTGTTCAAGAGCAGCTGCTAGCTTCAAGCTGTTGCCTGCTTCCTGTGGCAGAAGCTGAATGAAGGAGTGCTTTCTAGGGAAGACATGTTTTGAAGCAGACATACTGACAATAAACCAGTTCACTAGGGAGACATAACATTGACTGGATAAAAGTCGAGTAATCATTCGATGATAATTTACTGAAACTGGGTGCAATTTGCACTAAACTCAAAATTCCCTCTGCTGCTGATGTCGGTCTTGGAGGCCTTTAACTGATAAAGTGCGGCATTTGCTTTTATGAAGTCGCTGATCTTTGGAGATTCATTAAACCTTATTATTTCTTCTTATGCATAAATGACTATTAATACTTACTCACTGAATGAGAAGAATAGCAAGAACAGGATTATCTGAAACAAGGCTATACAGTCCTTCTCTTTCACCTACTCTCCCTGCTTGTCATGACTGAATACACTGAATTCAATTACTAAGGAAAGCCTTATCAATCTCTTGGTAAAATGATGAGTGCTTCAGAGGAGATTGCGAGGCATGGCCTTGATTTCCGTGCCTGGTTTTCATTGTGTATCACATGTGCCCAGTCAGTCTGCACTCCTCCCAGCTTTTGGTGGGAGTGAGGAGGGCTAGAGGGTCCAGATCCTTTTCAGTAGCCACTTCCCAATAGAGCACTCACAGAAATCAGGGCTGTTTGCATGGCAGTTTACCTAAATTGGAAATATGGAATTGTGCCTCAGTCCCAGATTTATTTTCTCTAATATTTAGGAAAAAAGTATGTGGAAGGGAAAACTAATTAGGAAGAACAATAGGTGGAAATATGCATGAGATTGCTGTGCTTTTGTTACACCCCCTTCACTGCAAATGGCAGCTATTAATATTTTATTGAGTTGAACCTCTGGGGTAGATTCCAGATGTCACTGCTTGATCATGTCTAAATATAAGAAAAAATAAATTCTGTCATGTCAGTGTTAAATTCCCATCTATGGCAACGATCTTGACCAGAAAAAAACACTCCTATGATTTTGCAGATACTTTTATGCTTCAGGTGGGGACTATGTTTGCAGGAAAGTCAGACACCCCAAAATAAAATAAAGCAGAGGAAAATTCCCAACACTTCATTATTAATTTTTATGCATTAAGAAATAGCTATTTTCCTTACCATGTTAAGAACAGAATAGAGGTTAAGTTGGCAGAGCTCAAGGTAGAGTTGAAAGAATGCTGCCTGTTCAGAAAAAAGTTTGCTGTATTGCTTTTGGAAACATGAATCACTTTATGCCAATCAGTTTCAAGCAGTCAGGTACTGAAAAAAAAATATCTCAATAGTGCTGCAGTTTAGGTGAATGGTGCTGCTCAGGAGCACATCTTGAAAGCTTCCAAACACATAAGTGGCACTTTCCACCTGTCCAACCAGTGCTGAATATGACGTCTATTAAAAAAGTGGTGAAATTGGCTGATGTTTTCTGAGAATATGTGCAAAGAGCAGATTACCTCTGAATTCAAAGGAGAGTCCTTTTCTTCAGCTGAATGGAACAATGATGTTTTTCACTAATGAATACTACCTGTCATTTAAAATCTGGACTTCAGGTGGAAGCTTCAGCAAATTTATGATAAAAAGTTATATCAAATTCTACTGTTCTTAGAATTGAAGCACTGCAAAAGTCAGAGGGCAAAGAGTCCTTAGGACATGTCTACAGAGGGTCTTTCTATTGCACACATTGTTTTGCATGCTACATAAGCAGTAAGAAATCAGTTTTCGTAGATAAGGTTATATTTTTATGTACTTAGTTCATCTTTTGCACAGGAAGCTGTGCTAACAGCACACAAAAATGGCACATGAAATATATTACAGAAAATACTTGGCAAGTTTCAACACAGATTTGAAAGCCTCACCTTAAAGCCAGCTACATTACTGGCCTTTTTTGCATTTTTTTGCCAATTTACTGTGAGTTTTCAATATGAAGAGGGATTGCTTTTTTGTTTAGTTACACATGAAATCGAATACTTATGATTACAGACTATATACAGTGCTGTTCACTGTTATTGCTAATATTATTCTTACATCTAAAGTATGTGTAATTAGGTTTCTCTACCATGCAAATTCATTTAGAGAAAGAAAATCGAATGGACCAAGATCTTTCTCCAGAATATCTTCAAAACATAAAAAACCTATAGAGGCTCACCAAACCTAGGTCAGAAGACAGCAGTCCAAGGCATCTGACCTGCACATAGCTCTAAAGCGCTCACATGCAGCTCTTGAGCTATGACCCTGTGGTAAAAATGGTAACAGGACTGTGCTAGTACCAGAACTGTGGAATAATTTAAATCCCAGCTGTGAGAGGAAGAAAGCCAGCAAGCCAGCATCACCAGTCAGCACAACACCACCAGCTTTACATAGCCCCAGGGCAGCCATGAGGCACTGAACCTGGGGAATCATAATCTTATTGCTGTGTCGTGTTACTATCTACCCTACAGGGTGAGCTAGAATCAGAGCCCCATGTGTGAAGGAGTTCATGTGACATGGTCAAAAGAAATACTCAGAGAACTTCCCTCAGGCCTCAAAATAATGAGTTCAGCTCACAATTCCGATTCCCCCCAAAATATCACATTCACTATTTGCTTTTGCTAGTGCAAGAGGATCTGTGAGAGGAAGAACTGCTTCTTCCAGTTCCAACTCATGCTGAGGTGCTGTTGCCTTTCAGTTCATCAGGGAAATAAACCTCTCAGAAACAGTCCTGTGTGCATTGGTCAGGTAACTTAAAGGCAAATTCTCTCCACTGAGTTGGAACAAACTTGTTTTCAGACAATTATCATATAACTTAGCTTTATGTGAGCCCAGTTCATTAGGAAGAGAAGCTTTTAGGGAAACGAATGAGTACAATTCAACTGACAAAGTTCCCTGCTCATTAAAAAAATATTCATGCTTTTATGTGTACAATTCAGTCTTCTGCAAGGAGTAGTGAAGAAATGCAGGTGAAATTTGATAGAAGCAACAACAGATAACACATGTAGGGATAAATAAATCTCTTCTTACAGCAATCCTTCAAAACATTAATGACGTATGCTGTAACATTATTGTCAAACGGAAAACCAGCCATATACTGTGCTCCGAGGCAATGTCGAAGATGCCTGAACCTGATGCTGATCCTCTGCTAACACGGCACGACAGTGTCCTTAAATTAGCACTTTAAAGTGATTCATACCCTCTTCCTATTGTGCTGATTTTGCCCAGTCCTGCAGTGAAAAAACAGTCTTTCTAAATTATCGATCTATAGCATTAAGAATCAATTTTCTTTCAAACATTGTGTTGCCCTAAAAAGGAAATCCACCTTAATTAGATAATGTTATTTTCCCCCATTAGGTTCAAGAAGTCAAAACTTGATTACAGGAGCTCTTGTCTCCTTTCTCACATATAAATATTCTCATCATTCTACAATCACAGGAGGAGGCAGCCGATGTGCAAGGCATGTGCATGAGTGTTTCTGCATGGAAGAGCTGGAAGCTGCTGTTGAAAGGGAGGTGGGGAAACAAAATTAGTAAGGGTAAATCTGAGTGAAGGCTTTTACGTGCAAGAAGTGCTTCCTGCTCAACTGAAGACCTTTATGCTGGCTAGAAAGGGAAGTGGCATCAGGCTCATTACTGCAAACAGATGTACTGTATGTCACTTTTGATCAGCACAAAGGAACTGAGGACTGGAAAATTACGAATTCAGTGTTATTTCACTACTACGCTTGAGGGTCAGATATTTTTCAAGAGTTCTGGCTTTTTGTATTAGCAGTAAGATCTTTAGATCTGATCTTTATATATATATATATATATGTATTTTACCCCCAGCATATGACATTGTATGTATTGCGTATTTTGAGAGCAGGAATGGGATATGCTGGTTTATTAGTAGAACCCAAAGCCTATATTGACCAATGACACTTCTTAAAGATGAGAATTATCCATCTGAACTCATTGAAGACCTTTAATACCATACAAATTCTTAGACTGATCCTTGTCCTGAGATTTTGTACCTCTAGCAAAGGGACATGCCTGTTTATTTTTAGCGTTTCAACCTGGACAAGCCAGGACCTACTTACATTTGTTTGATTCCACTCATGCATATTTTGAGACCCACAGCCTTTTGCTGTTTGTCTCACTCCTAATGACATCATTAGTTGGGCAGCTTTTATTTTTCAGTCATTTCTATGAATGCCTCACTCCCTTTTCTCCCTTGCCTTCACACTTTTTCCCCTCCTCCTATCATGCATGCTGTCTTTCTGTTTTACACTCACTGCCAGCTTCTTTTAGTCCATCTCTGTTATTTGTTGCTGTGTCTGAAGGAACTGCTGGTCTTAATCTCCACTCAGGTCTCATCAACATCTTTCCAATTTTATTATTTTTTTTAATTTTAAAGAAGGAAAGAATAAAAAAAGTAGCATGTATTATCCTTTTCCTTTGCAGAACACTTGTTTACCTTTCCTCCTTGAAATGCAGGAGTTTTACAAGCTACGTATTCCTTTAACCTCTGCTATCTTCCTGATGCCCTCCTGATCTCTCACTTAGTGAATCTCAGTTCCAGATGAGCATCCTGCCTCTATGCACGCCACGTCTTCTCCTTGCTCCTGACCAATGCCTCAGTCTAGCCTGAACCCATCTAGAAAGCTACAATAGAGATGATTTTTCACAGCTTGGTTTATGCCTCCATTTCTTCTCTTTAGTTTCTTCTAGGGAAATCCAACTACTCCATTCATGTGCAAAGTTCTCTGTGGCTTGTCCTACCTGCCTTGTCCCCTCCTGTCAGTATGAGAGTGTACTGCTGATGAGTCACCAGCTTGTTGTCATCCAGTTAATAAATTTCAAATTTTCACACATTTTCCTTTTTCCTGCCTTTTAGGGGAATTTTCTCCCAGATAATGCAAAGTTTGCTCATTACTATGGTTCATAGCTCCTTTTAGGGCTTTTTTATCATGCTTACAAAAAAGCTGAGAGTGGTCCAACAGGAGGTGCAATGAAACTGCAAACTAGTATTCCCTCTCTGTTTTCCTGTCTTTCCTCTCTTTCCTGTCCTTATAGGTTCATTGGCTTGTTTTGTACTTTGAAGGTTAGTTCTTTTGGACAGGAATCGCTGCTTTGCAGCTGTCTACTACTTTGCAGCAGTGCTTTGTTGTCCTCAGCACAGTGTGGGGCTTTTAAGTGATATACTATCAGAAACATATTTGAGCATATGGGTCTAAAGCACATATACACATCTCATGAAAGAAATTTCTATGAAAGTACACCATTACTCACTGCTCCCACTTTTCAACAAGGGGATGAGATTATTTTGCCACCTGTGCAATGCAAACATTCAGGATTTTAAGAAATTCTGTTCTAGTTATTATCAGTCCTTGAAATGTTACTCCACTGTTCTAAATGCTTAAATATATTCATGGACCACCTTTCTGTAATATTTGATTACCTGACAATCTTCAAAAGAATTATCCTGGCAACATCTTTTTTAAATATTTAAGAACCATTGTTTGTACAGTACAGACAATAATGGGCATGAACTAAGCACCCTGCCAAATGTCATACTGCAAGTCTGCAACAAGGCAGAGATTTTGAAGCTGGCATCCTAACTGTATAGCTGTATTATTGAATTTTAATAACACAGTTACACTTCATGATGTTTTAAATCAATCTAACATCATCAGAAGTTGAAGGCATGCCACAGACTCCAGAATTCAAACAGTATACATTTACTGTAACTGTTACGGAGGTATAATTACATATTAAGAATTTTAAAGCATGAAATAATAATATTAATGATTGCTTGAAGCATATACTCAAGTATAAATACAGGAAGGAGCAAAAAGGATACAGCACATAAAAGTCAGTGGACAGGATCACTATGGAAGTGGTCAATACTTTTATGTAACAGCTTACTTATGGCTTTATTTATTTGGTATGTAAATTGCTATCAATAATGTAGCTACAGTATATAAGAAATGCTTTTTCCCCACTCATTTTACTGGAATAATATTACACTGTTCATCTGTTCAGGGGCTATATAACTAAACCCCAAATTGCCTAATGTGATGCCTTCACATTAGTCTTATTCCCATAACTTGGGCACTTAGTTCCACTAAAATCAATAGTCTTTTGAGTGTGTAAGTGAGTAGTAAAAGACAAGGATAATAAATACTTTTAATCCTGTGTTGGCAAAGAGATATGTAATTCTGTCACAGATAAAGCCTTATCTCCAAGGCTGATCTTTTATTTGCTTATTTTCAGGGTTTTGATCTACAAATGGGTTTTGATTTTTTGACTTTGGCATGAACAGCCTTGTGGGAGCAGGGGCAGGTCATGCATAATCAAAGACTAAAACATAGGCAGAAAAAAGATATAGAGAATCTATATGAAATACAATTACCATTATTATAATTTCCTTGTACCACACAAAGGCCTTATTGTACTGGGTGCAATCCACATTTAGGGCTCTTTGAGAGATCCAAGAGATCCCTGTCTATGCAAATGGTACAGTGTTTTCAAAACCGAATGTGAAAAATTCGGTTCACATTTTTCCGAAAATGTGAAAAGAAAGAGGCACAGAGAGATGAAATGGCTTTCCCAAGGACATTGTGGTAGATCTGGACACACAATCCACTGACCTAAACCAAAACTTAGGACCTGAACTGAAAAGATTTCCACCTTCTGTTATAAGACAAGGGTTCAATAAAAAGTACAAATGAAGAAAATTGTACAGAGGCTCTGTAGCTAGAATCAGACATCGATGGGTGTGGGTGCCTGTGAAACTGCAAGCTTGTGACTCATTTTTAGCTATGTGATCAAAAAGCTGGGATGCATATACGATTCATACATAGTGCCAACCACCACCTTAAGCCCTGACATTGCATGCCAAGGTTATCAGGGGTGTGTAACCTGCAATGTGTCCCTCCCAGACACTGCTCTTCTCATGGTGAAGTGGCATCTATACCTCCTATCATTTAGGGGTGGGTGGGAACTTTCATTCATTCTCCACTTTGTAAATATTATACAGAATACAACTCAGAATTCACAAACCAGTAGCAAATCAAATCTCCATTAGTACCTGGGACAATTCTCTCCAAAGATCGGTAATTCAAATGTATATACCTTTGAAACCCAATGGTCCAAAAAATGAAATAACTCTTCTAATGTAAGCAGCAAGAACCAACAACCATTAAGCACATGGCACTTCAATGCGTGAAGCATACGGGTATCCAAGTCACGCCATCACCAGACCAGTTCATTTTGATAATACGTAGGCAGCAAGGACAGGCAGAGATGTGAGCCTTGCAGAGGACATTGGGCAGTCCAGGTGCTCAAGGCATCATAGCCCTGTAAAGGAAATTTCTCTGGGAGAGGAGTCAAGTGGAGAGCTTTGCCCAGTACATGAGCACAGGCTGAATTGAGGGTTATCTCTGTGCCTCAAAACAAGTGAATTAGCTGTGTCCAATTCTTTATGTATTGGCACAGCATTCAATAAATTACTGTTGTTGCCAAAGTGCGATGAAGATAAGATTAGACCACACCACCCAAGTCTTGGAAGGCAGATGCAGGGACTGCGGGAATGAAGACATTGGGCCCACTGTAGGAGAGGATCTGGTTTGAGACCATGTTAAGAAGCTGAATGTATACAAGTCCATGGGACCTGATGAAATCCATCCTTGGGTCCTGAAGGAGCTGGCAAATGAAGTTGCTAAGCCACTGTCCATCATATTTGAAAAATCATG
>JANRGW010013345.1:11866-32740 GCA_024733675.1 Psilopsiagon aymara
AGCACCTCCTGTATGAAGACAGGCTGAGAAAGTTGGGGCTGTTGAGCCTGGAGAAGAGAAGGCTGTGTGGAGACCTCCTAGCAGCCTTCCAGTATCTGAAGGGGCCTATAGGGATGCTGGGGAGGGACTCTTCATTAGGGACTGTAGTGAAAGGACAAGGAATAACAGGTTCAAACTTAAAAAGGGGAGGTTTAGATTGGATGTGAGGATGACGTTCTTTATTGTAAGGGTGGTGAGGCACTGGAATTGGTTGTCCAGAGAAGTTGGGAATGCTCCACCCCTGGCAGTGTTCAAGGCCAGGTTGGACATAGCCTTGGGTGATATGGTTTAGTGGGAGGTGTCCCTGCCAATGGCAGGGGGTTTGAACTAGATGATCTTCAGGTCCATTCCAACCCTTACTATTCTATGATTCTATGATCTCACCTTTAGAGATTCAGCTACAATATTCACCAAGAATTGGGGAAGGGAAGGAAAGCAGAAAGTCGTTCCACAGAAATGCCTTCCCAACATGTTTTCTGAGACCCCAGGGTTTCACACAAAGCAGAACAAATTACACCCTTAGCAGTTCTGTTCAATTCCATACAGCTGTGTGCTGCAGGTGGTGCCCTAAAAATGTATTTGTTTATTTTGCAGCACTACATGTTGCAAAGCGGCACTTAAAAATGAAATACATTCCCCTTACTTGCATTCTCCGTTCTTCACCCTGAACCTCTCCCTCTTTTTCTAACTTGCTGGAAGAAGATGGCAAGATGTAGAGATATAGTGATAGCAATGTGGGTCAATCTCAAAGAAACAAAATGGAAGGTATTAGTATGGAGAACAGAGTGAAAACTGACAAGCATGGTGTGTGGCACTGTGATTTTAGTGCTGTACTAATTCTGGAGAAGAAGAAGCTTAGAAGAGGAGGGGACCTTATTGGTCTCTACAACTACAACAACCTGAAAGGAGGTTGTAGTGAGATGGGGGGTCGGTCTCCCCTCGCAAGTAACAAGCGATAATAGGACAAGAGGTAATGGCTTCAAGCTACACTACGGAAGGTTTAGATTGGATATTATGAAAAATTTCTTCACAGAGAGGGTGATCAGGCTTTGGAACAGCCTTCCCAGGGAAGTGGTGGATTCACTGTCCCTGGAAGTGTTCAAAGCCCATGTAGATGAGGCTCTCAGTAATATGGTCTAGTGGTGGTCTTGGCAGTCTTGGGGTAATGGTTGGACTTCATGATTTTCGAGGTTGTCTCCAACCTAGTTGATTGTATGATTCAGAGAGGCAGCTATCACAATAATTGAGTGAAAAATCAGTGGAAACTTCAAAATTTCCGTAAACATGAAAAAATCAGATGGCAACTGAGTATGAATTAAAATGCAGATGTGAATGGCTGCAAGACAGACATAAATGTGCATTATATGATAATTTTTTTCTTTCTGTGATGCAAGGATTGATTTACTGATAGGGTTTAGAGGCTGTAGTTTTCCACGAGTGTCACCCAATGTGCCAAGTGCTCTGTGTTACCGGACAAAGGAGCAGTTGTGGCTGTGTTGCAGAACCTATCGTCATTGTAGGTTATTCTGATTCTGTTTTGCATGCATAAATGATAAACACCCAAATTGTGATAATCCTTTTTTTATCAGAGAGTTTTATTGTACACATTAGTTCTCAAATAATTTTTTCCCATTTTGAAGATTTTCTAAACTGGAATCATTCAGCTGGTGAAAGTATAGAGACCATCAAACTGAATTTTCTGTTACTTCTTCAGTGTGAGTTAACTAGCAATTTATTCCAGTTGTCTGCTTATCCTGAGCAAAATACATTGCTCAGGAAAAGCTGGCATATATATGTGCATCATCACGTCTGCTTTAGCCTCTAAAGCCAGTATTATGCAATGAACAATACCACTCTTCACACTGGGGACTATCCCGACCTTTGAAATCATCTAACCTTCCAGTTGCTTTAATTTATACTTAGTTAAAGCAGTAGAAGAAATTAAAATTCTCCCAAATGTTGCTCTTAAAAACCTGAAATCTTTGTTGACTTGCACAAAATTAGCAGCAGTATTTGTATAGTTGACAATTGGTGCTGTTAGAGTCTAGGTCATGTTCCTTTGGAGACATGAGGTCTCTTGGAGACTATGAGTATTCCATACCTCCTTAGCAGAGTATCTATCTGCAATCCTGAAATATTCCACAGCCCACCTTGAGACTTGCGTTTTAGAAAGTATTAAATATGGGGCTGGATTATAGCTTCTATCTTAGCTGTAATATTCTTTCCAGTGAGTAATCCACAGCAAACACCACATCTATGTGAAGCCTAACCTTCTGTAGCTGGATTCCTTGTGAGCCTACGGGCAAGCTGCACAAAACGCACTCAGTATAATGTTTCCAAAGACTGATGTAAGTGGTCCTCAGTGAAGCTGAATGTCTTTAACTTTTTATCACAGGCAGTAGAAAACATTCTTAAAAAAATGCTGCAATGCTACCAGTCCTGAAAAAGCCAAGATCAACATCAGCTTGATCATTGTCATGAACATATAGAAATACAAATAGAAAGCAAGTAACCATTTTGTAGGTTGCAATGTATAGTTTTAAAGTGCAAGATCCACTTAAGTGTCCATAAAAGAAAATTAAAAGGAAAGTTTAATTTCTTTCTATTAACTGAAGATAAATCTGATCTAAAGCTTAGGTTTGTTGAAAGCCAGTTTCCTGAAAACCTAGCAGTATCTGCTCTTCTAAATTTGTGTTATATGTCTCTGCACAGTACAAGTTAATTTCTCTGCTCTTCACCAGGTTTACTATGATAGTGAATTTATGCTAGAATTTCTATTAGAAAATGAACCCCATGCCTACAACTGGAAATGTGAAAATTGTGTAAAGTTGCATGCATGAGGTTTGGAAAACTGACCAACAGTTACACTGTGTAGCTCTTTACTTATGATGATCACCTTCGCAATAAAATGAATGGAAATAAAAATCCAGCTGTAGCCAGCTACAGCTAGTGGATCACCAGTAGCTTGCTATTCTGAACCATTCCCCTAGCTTTCAAAGAATGACTTTACCTAAAAACCCATCTCTGTATAGGCAGACACACAAAAAACATTGTTGTGGGACACAACTGAGCTTGAACCATTTATTCTTTGAGTTTCTTGTTCATCATTCATTACATTAAGAAAAAAAAAAGGTAAAAAAAATAAGCTTGGATATCTCCTTTGGAGGACTTGAGGATAGAAAGTCTCGGCAGACAGATCTGTACAGGCTGGATCAATGGGCTGTGGCCAGTGGCATGAGGTTCAACAAGGCAAAGTGACAGCTCCTACATTTGAGCCACAACAGCCCCATGCAATGCTCCAGGCTTGGGGAAGAGTGGCTGGAAAGTTGCTTGGTGGAAAAGGACCTGGGGGTGTTGGTCAGCAGTCAGCTGAATATGACCCAGCTTGTGCCCAGGCAGCCAAGAAGGCCAATGGCATCATAGTCTGTATCAGAAATAATGTGGCCAGCAGGGCCAGGGCAGTGATCATCCCCCTGTACTTGGCTCTGGTGAGGCTGCACCTCGAGCCCTGTGTTCAGTTCTGGGCTCCTCACTGCAAGAAAAGACATTGAGGTGCTGGAGCAGGTCCAGAGAAGGGCATGGAGCTGGTGAGTGGTCTGGAGCACAAGTCGACATAAGACTCCAAGGGCTGGAGAAAAGGATGCTCAGGGAGACTTGATCACTCTCTACCACTATCTGAAAGGAGATTGTAGCAAGACCGGTACTGGTCTCTTTTGCCCAGTAACAAGTGATAGGACTAAGGGAAATGGCCTCAAGTTGTGCCAGGGAGGCTTTAGATTGGATAGTTGGAATAATTTCTAAGGGTTATCAAGTACTGGAACAGGTTGCTCAGGAAGTGGTGGAATCTCCATCTCTGGAGGCACTGCTCCAAATTTATATCTATAGTAATTCAGTTATGTCATCTTTTCACCTAGGCCAGAGATAGAACAAGGCAAAATTGGTTGAAAAAACCCTATCAATTTTCTCCAAAACAAGCTCTTTTCATTCATTATTAATTTTCTGAATGTAGCAGTGGTTTCTTACCCTCCTAAAAAAATGATGAAGATTTCTGATTTTGAATTTCATACAAGTACAATATGTTGTTCATTTGGAAAGAAACTTTCCCATTCTCCTCCAGTAAATTCAAATTGGTCAGTTTTGGGTTGTGTGAACTGATCAGTGAATCTATTTCATCTTTTGAAACTTACTCCTTCATTTTGTTTTTTCTGTTTTTAATTCAATTTGGCTTTCACAGCAACACCTGCAACTTAAGTCACAACTTATATCCCATAGTGTAATTTGAATGTAACCTGATATAAATAATTTGTGGCATTGTCAATGGTTAAGTGGAGGTCGGGAATAAAAGCATGTCATGTCAGCAGTTCTAAGAGCACTAAACATCTAAATTGATGCTTTTCATGCACTGGTGCCTTAAACCAGCTTCAAGAAAACAGAATTTCATAATGAAACTAACTTAAAGCCAAGGTTTGTGAATGAATGCCACAATACTTTGTTAATGATGTTCTGCAAGAAGATATCTAGAAAATGTGGTGAAACTAAGTAAGTAAAGTAAGTAAACACTTACTGCAAGGAAGATCTGAAGAGAACTGTGAGCCACTTCTATGTACTGATATTCAAGAAGACACCCCGAGACAGTGATGTATCGATGATCCTCTGGTGCCCAGTCTGGTGCTGGGGTTACTGAGGTCACAGTGCAGCCTGGCCCGTTCTCCATCCACCAAGAACGATGCATTGAGATATTAAAGGTCAGAATGAGATCTGTTTCCTGCAAAAGAACAAAGCGAAGAATTAGTGTACTGGGATGGTACTCTGGCATCAAGAGATTTCACAAGGTGCATTAAGGAGACAAAAGCGGTGATAAAACTGCACTGTCACATGAAAGTGGATCTTGCCTGCAGGGAGCACAGGGTGCTGTACTTTGGCAGGTGGAATTGCTTTGGAGTAGAAGAATAATCCTGCAAGCCAGCATCTAGGTGCCTTCCAACCCAAACCATTCTATGATTCTGTGATCTATTCCTAGACATTATGATAGACTAGACTGTATCAGTCATTTCTGTTATGTTGCCCATTTTCCTGAGGAAACCATAAGGACTGATTGACGTGCACATTCACACAGCAACTCTCCTCAGTACCTAGCAATATGGCCAGTATTTTGGTGGTTTGATGAAACAAATTACACAAGAGTTCTCAGGATCCAAGACTTCATAGACTTTGATATGTATCTTCGAGGAGTTTTATCTCACGGACGCTGTGAAGCAGACCTGTGACAATTATACTGAAATACTGGAGAAGATGTAAAAGAAGTATTCTGTACATATGCTTCCAATTGAAACCTCTTTGTAATGCCTCTTTTAGATTTCTAACTTCCTAGGGGTCTGTAAGGAAATAGCTAGTGAATGCTGCCTTGTCTAAAGACTGCTTAGCTTGTTAAAAAGGAGTGGCAGAGGCCTGCAACCTTTAAGTCCAATGCATCTAGTGCAATGGGGTAACTAGTCAGGCTTGCTTTCCATTAAGACTGAATTCATAAATAGTTCATAAAGGATTATTAAATGGTTAATACATATCACAAACAATACTACATATATGACTTTTATAAATTATATTTGGTTGACCATTACTTGAGGGTATTTTACATAATTATAACAAAACTATGTACTTTGTGGATTCTGCAATAGCTTACAGTGTTTACCAACCCTTTATAAATAATTTGCAAGTTTAACCTCATTGTAAAGTGTGAGCATCTGGTCTGTGTGCACATGTGTTCAGTAATGCAAAAAAATTGCTTTCAAGTAGTGTTTTTGCAAAGCCAAATTCTTCCCACACCTAACCTACATTTTTTCAGTCTGTTGATGACATTAATAATTAATATTCTCATAAAGATTTTATAATGTAATTATTTAATTAGGTTTACTATGCCAAAAGGAATAGAATGTCATTCTGCAGCAGATACGTTGCATCCACATTTTCCTTCCTTCAAAAATTGTCTTTTTTTCAGTCCCACTTTTCCTTTTTTGCTCTAACTCATGCAAAGGCACCTCCATCCAGAGAGGCTTTGGATTATTCCATGACTGACACATCAATTGGTCTGTGGTTGAACTCAACATTAGTGTAGTTGAAAGTTTTTTCTTTAAGTTGCAGTTCTTCTTTAAAAGTGCAGAAATTTTGTAAATTTAAAAAAAAAATTCCTATTCCTATATAAGCACACTCAGCTGTCAGATGTCAGGAAGGTTCACAAATATTTTTTTGATGAATAATTACCCCTCATTCTCACACCAGCCCAGTCCAACAAACAATAAGCTGTATGAGAAAATGTACGAAGCTTCACATGAATTTAATCATGCAACTGACTTCAAGCATTTGAAAAAGGGACTCTTGATCAGATACTGCAGCAACAGGACAAGGGGTAACTGGTTTAAATTCAAACAGCGGAAGTTCAGGTTAGACATAAGGAAGAAGTTCTTTACTGTGAGGGTAGTGAGGCACTGGAACAGGTTGCTCAAAGAAGTGATAAATGCTCCATCCCTGGCAGTGTCTAAGGCCAGGTTGGACAGAGCCTTGATTGACATGGTCTAGTAGAAGAAAAGTATATGCCAGATGTTTTTTGGAAATGGGCATTTTTACCACATCCCAGCCAGAATACTATTCTTCCTTCTGGAGTCAGAGCTGTTATGGCCCCTCAGTAGCACACTGGCCTTCTCACCTAGTGTAAGAAAGTTGAATAAAGGTATCCTTGGAATAGATTTATTCCTGAATGACTAAAATTGGAATCCACCATGTTATTGTCAGAAAACCTTTAAGCCATTCTAGTTACTATGGAAAACTCTTAACCTCTAGTCTCTTATCAGAGATGCAGTATGAATGAATGGGTCTTATTTTCTGACTCTATTTTAGTATTTGCAATAACTTCAGAAGAATCATGATGGACTAAAAATATTTTATGAAGTGCAGACAAGGGATGAAAAATGTATTCCTTGAAAAACAAAAGGACGAACTGGCTTGCAGGAACTGAGTATTTGTTATGTATCTGCCAGATGAAGTTAAAATGGATCAGGAGGAGCCAAATATAAAAATCTAAACTGGGTTCTGTGGTTAGAACACCATTGCTCTAGAGACAGTTATGTTTGCTTTCAAAGGGTGCAGTAATCCAAAATTTTACAGGTTAGAAGCACCAGTTAATTCCCAAGTTACTCAGGAAATAAAATCACACATTAAAATATTTATAATTACACATGTAAATAAAACTTCATAAAGTCCAGCTTCCTTCCATCCCTGAATTTATCCCCAGATGATTTTCTGAAATGATTTGTTATAATTCCCTTGCCCTCAAATCATCTTTATACAGTTAAGTTGAATGCTGTGATTAGGACTAATCTTATTTTGTTAAGGAATAGTCCTTTAGTGCTTACCAGTAAAAAATTATGGAACTTTATCACATTTTTATCCTATTTCTATCTCCAAGTAATCAGTGAAATGCTGTGTTGCTTCCTCTACTTATAAAGTAGACCTGATACCTGTCATAGAAAGGTTACATTCTTTTTTTACAATAGTAAACCAAAATAAATTCTACTGAAATCTTAACAAACTGTGAATAATGTGGTCGAGAAGGCTTTCAAAAAGTGTAGCTATTACGTATTGAACCAGTTAAAAACTGTGAACTTCAGAAAGCAAATCATTAAGCAGATGTGAAATCTGGTTGTGGTAAGATTAGGCATCACAAAATAGTTAGGGATGGAAAGGACCTCAAGATCATCTAGTTCCAACCCCCCTGCCATGGGCAGGAACACTTCACACTAGACCATGTTGCCCAAGGCGTCGTTCAATCAGGCCTTGACACTGTCAGGGATGAAGCATTTGCCACTTCTTTGTGCAACTTATTCCAGTGCCTCACCACCCTCACAGTAAAGAACTTCTTCCTTGTATCTAACCTGAACTTCCCTGTTTAAGTTTGAATCCATTACCCCTTGTCTTGTTGCTACAGTCTCTGATCTGAAGGGGGCCTATAGGGATGGGGAGGGACTCTTCATTAGGGACTGTATTGAGAGGACAAAAGGTAATGGGTTCAAACTTAAACAGGGGAAGTTTAGATTGGATATGAGGAAGAAATTCTTTGGTGTAAGGGTGGTGAGGCACTGGAATGGGTTGCCCAGGGAAGTTGTGAATGCTCCATTGCTCGTGGTGTCCAAGGTCAGGTTGGACAGAGCCTTGGGTGGCATGGTTTAGTGTGAGGTGTTCCTGCCCATGGCAGGTGGGTTGGATCTTGATGATCTTAAGCTCCTTTCCAACCCTAACTATTCTATGATTCTATGAAAAGTCCCTCTCCAGCATCCTTGTACCCCCCCTTCAGATCTCAGCTGGAATAAGAATGATAATGAGATCAGATTATGACAAACCAACATGTAAGTTAGACACTGTAAATTCTAATCCAGAAATAGATGGGATAAGAATAAATACAGAAGGAGCCTGTTCACTGCAAAGTCAGCTGCTGCACTGTTAAAGCTTCTCTGCTATAAATTGTTATGGCTTTGAACTTGCCTTTAACCTTCAAACCATGTGCCCCTATACGCAACCATATTAGCAGAGAAATTCCTATTGCTTTGTAGTGAAGGTCACCCAATTTACAGAAAAGTTTTACATCATAGTGAGAAAACTGTTAAGGACTTGAATCTCCTTGTAGAACTGTAGAAGCCAAGGAGGGGATAATGTAGCTATCTTGAACATCTCTAAAACTGAAAACATTTAGAGCTATTTTTGGACAACCTCTGCTTGCTATTAATTTTGTTCATTTTTTGAATACAGTTTTAGTGGACATAGACAAAGTCTATATTGGAAGCTGGGGATTTGTTGTACTCCCCAGTGTATTTGCTGTCTGTTTTCTTTCCAACATCTGTGGCTCAAATATTGTTCAGGGAAATGCAGAGAAATGGTTTAATAATCCTTGAAGCTACAAAAACTAACATGAACTGTTAATACACACTGGGCATGCTGATGCAGTGTTGTTTACAGTCTATATTTCGAGGACAATTTCATTATCCTAAATTCAACAAACAGCTGCTTCTTCCTGGACACAGAAATACATCTGTATGAGCTTTATCGATGATCGCTGTGCTGCTTTTGCAAATCCTGGTGGTATTTGTAAAGCCTGTTGATGAAAATTGGTGCATTAAAGTAGATTTTGCTATTCAACAAGGAGGGGGAAAAAAACCCACCAACCAAACCCAAACCACCAGAGGAAAATACTTAGAGGGACATCTTTGCTGATATTCTTAAGATGTGCTGGTAAGTAGTCAGGGGAAGTACTGGTGGATTAGACAAAGGCTAGAATTTGGAGGTCTCAGAGGCTCAGATCTCAGAGATTAGAAGATGAGACATTTTCAAATTAAGTCTGTAATATGATTTCAGCTTAGTTTGTAAAAAGTGTTGAGCTCTGATGGTTTTGTGCCTGTGTTTAGTATGGTAGTTAAAAATTTTTGCTGGGGTTAAATGCACAGTACCATAACATTTTCTGACTGAGGATCGCTGATGGCAGAACATGGGAGCAGAAAGCTTTGCAAGAGGTGCTAGACATGAACACAATCTTCCTTGCATTAAGTAGCAGCAGGGGACAGTAGTGCTCAAAATGAAGATTGAATTGTGTGTAATGTATTACTACTAGTACATATTAGTATACTTTCTCTATGCAGAAATAACAATACATTACTGTTTCAACGGATTTTTTTGGGTGCAGCTCAGAGAAGCCGATCCCAAAGAGAATGCCAAGAGAAAAAGGAGGCAGTAGTAATTCAGGGTGATTCTCTTTGAAATTCTGGGAGATCTTGCAGACTCTGGGAAACTAAATTCCGTTAAACCATTGACTTCAATGGTTGTGGCTTGCTGTGTCATGGGAAATAGGTTTCTTCCATTTTTCTAATTAGGAATTGCTGAATCTGTGCAAACTTGCCAAGCTTCTGAACAAGGTCTGTCAAATACAGCAGTGTAACCACTTGTTTCATTTTTCAGACTCAGACAAGCAAGAGCAGGCTTCTTGGAGACTGAATGATTACACAAGGTTTCAGTGATAAAAAAATGATCAGGGCCTGAAAGCATTTGTAGTTTCTGGTGCCTCAGATGCACAGAGGCCTATACAGGCAATTTTTTTTCTTCTTTTATCTCACTTTTCCACTAAAGCTAACTCCCATCAAGCAGTACCATTTCTTCATCTAAGCAGACCTTTTCCTGTCTAAAGAAAAAAACTGCCCTCACTGGAGAGTCAAAATAGAGCTTTTTATTTTTTTTTTTTTTTAACCTTTTGCTTTTTAATCCACACTTGATACGGAGGAAATAATCACTGTACATTTGTGTGCGGATCATGGATATTTAAAGTTTCTAATTTTTCTTATCCTTTGCATATGAACTTATTTTTAGCCTCTCCACTTTTTTGCATGTGGTGATTCTTTCCCTTTAATTTGAATATCTTTTCTCCCAGTAAACTAGAATACTGTTCTTTAATTTTCTCTTACAAAACAGTTTTGTAACATAATTTCAAATTGGCTATGGAGTTTGATTTAAGTATTTGCCATTAATCAGACAAGATTTAACCAGTCTAAATCTACCCAACAGATTTACTTCCGAAGTTCATGCATGAAAACTAGTAAAAATTGTCTCACTATTAGCTTTTCTCAGTATTCTGCTCAAAACGTTCCAAAAGTATCTTAGGTTATTTTCAATGTACTTCTGAACATGTCAGTGAATTCGATAAAAAAATACCAGCATGGAAGAAGGGGATGATTCTGGTGTCCTGGTGAAACTGGAGTATTAGATTAATAGAATACCACAAAACAGTCTTCAAAAAGCACAGGTACTGCTATGCAGAGTATTTCATTACTGCTTACTATTCTGTTATATGATACCAATCAATAATCTCATGAAAACATTAGAGCTGCGATCAAGGTTATCTTAATTAAGATCTTCATATTTTTCTAGCATTGGAATATGTACATTGAAAAACCTAGCAATTCTAATCTGCTCTGTTTCAACTCATTAAAAAAAGATACCTGCTGAACTCCAGAATATTAATTTCATAAGCTCAGTGGCATCAGTATTTTTGTTAACATCTTTGTTCAAAAAGTTTCTATCTATATAGTTCTTAAAAATGTCAAAAAAAAAATTTAAAACTTTCCATTTGTATTGCAAAGTTAAAGTGGTTGTTAATATAATATCCCATGAATAATTTTTACATTTAAACAGAATATTTTTAGACTAAGAATATTCTGTCTAAGATATTTTTTTTTTTTTTTATTGGTGCAGAACAAGAGAATTAATCTCATCCCAGTAACCCTGTGTCACTTATCATGAGGACTGAGAAGTTGCAGCCCCCGTCCTATCCCACAAAAATTTTCATTTAGCTCTTGTACATATTTAGCAAAAATCCTGAGCACTAGAATTTTTGTAATCTCTTGGAAAATTACTTTCTGGAGGATTTAACCATGCACAATTATAAAATACACATGACCAGGGGCACTCACATCCCAGGGTGATACCTAGCTCTGTGGATACTTATTTATTTCTCACTGTGGAGTAATCAGGGACATTATTCTGAAACTGAGAACATGTGTTGAAAGAAATTGACTTAAATGTAATACCTTATTTTGAGAAGTTTCTTTTTTGACAAATTGCCATTCTCCGAAGAAAACAGCTTCCCGCAAAACTTTATTAATGTGGGTGTTTCTAGTGGCCAGTTTTCCAATCTCAGGTGATATTTGATGTTCTATCGCTACTGATGGGCATAGAATTATTACTAGATCATATTAAAACCTGGTAATAAGGTAACAAGGAAGCAAAACCTAGCTTCTCTCATTTCAAAAGACAAATCCATTCTAAAGTCTGGATTAAACCTGAAAGTGCAAACATGAAATTTCAATATTTACTGGTGTACCAGAACTTGATGATCTTGATATCTTCATAAGGTTTTTGCTTTGAAGTGGATTTGAAAGGCCTGATTTAGGGCAGGGGTCCAGAGTTTAAAACAAGGGTGATGGTGCATAATCTCTTTTCCCACACCAAAGCTATGTTCCACAAAAGTAGTGAAGAATTTTATGATTCCACTAAAACCAGTGTGGGTCTGGATTTCTTTCCAAAGTGAGGTGAATGTTTCAGTAGTTCCCAAACCCCGGTTAGTCACTTTGAGCTGAAAACACATCATTTCACTGATTTTACAACGTTCCTACTAGTTTTTTATGAGTAAGGCATAATGATTTTTAATGATGTTTGTTTAGTCTCTTGGGACTGATTTTTCCTCCTTTTCTTTTAAAATGGTAAAGGAGCTTTGTCTCTTGTCTTGATTTACCCCAGCAAATGCACAGATCGATAGTGCTTAGCATTTGCAGTCTCAAATATAAATAACCTCTTAATTATAAATAAAACCCTTCTAAGTACAAGGACATCTTATATTTGGAGAATAGCCAAAAGATTATGTAGAGCTTCCAACAAGCTGAGAACACAGTTCTGCAGGCTACAACCAGAAAGTTCTTGGCTTTAAAAAAAAATGGGATTAAATAAATATCCTTAAAATGTTTTCCTTTTCTAGAGCAAATGGTATACTGTGGAGCTGAACCTCCTCAAGAATACTATGCTTGATCATCTCTGTCCAACGTAAAATTTTATGGTCCAACATTTTGTAAGGAAAGATAGTGTAGATGGTGTAAGGAAGTGTATGGTATAGAACTTAAAATATCAGTAGGTTTATAGAGTGTATGCAGAAAGAAATTCCAGCTCATGTGGTTTATTCAGTGTCCTCTAGTATCGGTTACTGCATACTAGTAAGAGCTGTAAAATAAAATGCGTGTGTACAGTGACAAAACTTTGTTTTCTCTTTCTTATGACTTTTTATTCTTGTTAAAAATTTAAATAATTCTCACTTTTTTTTCAAGTTTTTTGTTTTTTTGTTATTTTTAAACAGCTCCATTTATGACTCTAGGGTGAAGCTCATGTCCACAGTGAAGAATATTCTTTTGTTTGAATAAGCCTCTGCTGCCAAATGTAGAAGAATTTACCCCCTGCAGTGTGTGCAGGAAATGGTAAGCAGACTTGAACAGAAGAGTTATCAGACCACAGAAACAGTTTTGTTATCCCAGAATTGGTGTTAGGAAACATGAGATCTGTCATGCGGAATGGCTTTATGAAACACCAGGCTGATGATAAATATATGTTGTACATAGTGCTCTATGGTCTAATCACTTCTAGACAGCAGTGATTTTATATGCATTAAGATTTCAGAATAAAGATGCCTGAATCAGTCAGGAAATTACTAAAACACATGTGGAGTCATCTTACTCAGTTTGATTAAAATATAGCCCAGGTAAATATTTTCATGAAGGTTTACTTCTGTGAGTAGGTTCCAGTGAGCTAAAACATCAATTGAAAATACACAGCTAGCCCTCACAATACACTTGCATTCTAAGTAAGAAATAAAATATCCTGATTTAAATGGTTTGAATTCCTTTACAGCCACTAGAAAGGACTGAGTTGAAGGACAGTGCCAAGTTTCGTGAAGGACTCTGAAAAGCTGCTTAGTGAACCAAGATATGATGCTGTACAGGAATCCAGCCACACACTGCTGGTAAGGAAGCACAAAGGCAGAAGTGGAAGTGTGGGCTATATCTATATAGACCTAATGTCCACTTTAAGAAATGGTATGGAATAACTTTCCTGCATTAACTATTCCAGGCTCTTTCACTATAATTTATTCCACTATTGACCAGATTGATAGACATCACCCACACAATCAGATTCAGATCTGAAGTTGTACAGCATTCATGTAGCTTGCAAATTTGTGCCAGAAAAGCAAAAGTCAGTCCAGTGAAGGCACACCAATACACAATCAGCACAATGTGCACAAAGCCTATGTGTGGCAGTCTCTAGTGCAACTCTGCTCAATATATATGCAAGGACATTTTTGATCATTAATTTGACATATTTTATACCTAGATGTGACTTCTATCAATTTTAAGGGATTGCATAGCTGCAGCTCCAGCAGGTGACATGGGAAAACCTGTGTTACGGTGTCTGGTGCTTATGGGCGACAAAAGCTCCTTTTGCCCAAGCTATACTTATCCCACAGACTTTGAAAACCACCTTTAGTTTCTGACTGAAAGGTTCTTTTTATTTTTATTTTTAATGAAAAAGACATTTGTCAGATGTTATTTGACTCTGATAAATTTTAGTACATCAAGAGTTTATTTACGTCCTTGCAGGTGATGGTGTTTATTAGAATACCTAAGACTATGCTCAGATTTGATAAATCAAACTCTTTTCACTTTACATTTACATAATTTGTGGTAATTCATTTAACATCATGTGAAATTGCACTCTCATTTTGTGGTGTAGTGTTATGTCACTCAGCATGAAGATTAGTTTTATTAAAACTAATTTGACCATTCACTACTGTTATCTAAGTACAGAAATAATAAGATCTAACTCATTTTGAACACAGAGTGAATTACAGATATTTTGTATATTAGCTGCTCCATGCATTTGAGAATTATTTCAATTATTTCTA
This sequence comes from Psilopsiagon aymara, assembly GCA_024733675.1. Classification (NCBI taxonomy): domain Eukaryota; kingdom Metazoa; phylum Chordata; class Aves; order Psittaciformes; family Psittacidae; genus Psilopsiagon; species Psilopsiagon aymara. The sequence continues at coordinate 26,439 of JANRGW010013345.1, forward strand.
AGAAACGAAGTGTATTGTTTCCTCTGTTGTATAGCTGCGCCTCAGACACGATTCTGAATGATAAGACTACTCAGAATTCCAATTTAGCTAGATCTAGATTTTGAAAAGAAAAGAACAAGAATGTGAACAACACTGCAAAAAATACATTTCAACATTTTCATGAGAAAATGTTATACTTTTTCAAACTTGACTTATTAGAACACTTAGACTGCATTTGCTAACTGGAACATGTTAGCATTCCCACATATGCAGTGTAGGTGATACAGGCTCAAATCCCTGATTAGGGAATGAAAAATAAGCTACTCACAAACTTCTATTCTGACATAACGAGTCTCGTGGAAACAGACCAAAAAGAAACTTTTGTCATCTACAATACTAGAAAACGTACAATATCAAAAAAACAGATCCCAGCAAACATTTGAAGTGCGTGTCCTTTCCTCTTATGAGATATTGTTAAGATATGACAATGCCCACTACTTTAGTAAATTACAGCCTCCGGAGAACAATTCAAAGCCATTTAAAAAGATTCAGTGAACAACTTTGCATAAATGTATGGGGTTTTTAAAATTTTCAGAAGTGTACCCTGAGGAATAATATTATGATGCCATGCTAGATTTTTTTATCTGGTATGAAGGAAAGTATTTCATGTACTGCAAATGAAACTGTAGCAATTTTACTCAGATAAGCCACTAATACATAGATGAATAGCCTGTCACTCTTTTACATGTCGACTTCACAGCATCCAATGCTCCTAAAGCATACATGAGTACACACATAGATGATAATATGTGTGGTTTTATTTATAGTACAAGAATACTTAATTTAAGATGGCAAAAGCAGCTCTATAGAAAGACTAATTATTTTGCTAATCCTGTACTTAGCACCGGTTCATACAACATATGTACTGGCCTCTATAATACACATAAGGTATACAAAAAGTATTACACAAATTCAGTGAGCAGCATTTTGAACTGATGGTGCTATTAGATGGTCACAGTAATTTTCCAGATATCACAGTGTTTCTTTCTCCAATTCTTTACATCTTTTATTTCCTGTGATTTAATTCTCTTTCCTCTTACATATAAATATTTTCATCTGGTATTTTGTGGAAAACAGAGTGGTTAAATATTAAACCCTGTTATTTAATGATGTAGAAATGCTGTTTGGTATTGTATTTTCCAGTGTAGTCATGTAGAAGCTTTACCCTCTTTTTAACAGTTAAATTAAAATTAATATAAAGAAGAATAACAAAGACTGATTTAAATAGTTCATTTTTAAACAGTCTTTTCCCTGCTTTTTACTTCAGGTATTAAAGTGGAAATATATAAGAGGCATTTTATAAAAGACAACGCAAAACCCGCTATTAATTGCAGGGTAGGATTTGGTATCTGGCAGGCACCCTTAAAAATAAACACCTAGATCAGCTATGTATTAATGATAGTTCAGTGACAGTCCACGTCACATCTCAACTCCACTGTCACAGAAGACTAATGTTTGAATACCTCGCTCCATCTCACAGGGTTGTGCAAAAGGAAAGATTGCCTTCCAGTTCAAATTTACATTGAATGGTCCCAAGATAGATTGACTGTGGGGGGTCCTTGGCCCCACTCTCACACAAGACAGGCAGTTTGCCAACTTTTCAAAGAAAATGGAACTCTGTGTCTGAGCACTGGCTGGCAGGACAGAAGCTCTGCAGGAAAGGACCTGGGGTTCCTGGTGGCCAACAACCTTCTGGGCTGCATTAGAAGTGCTACCAGCAAGCCGAGGGAGGTGTTCCTTCATCTCTTGTCAGCACTGCTGAGAGCACACCTGGAGGGATGGATAGAGTTCTGGGCTTCTCCATACAAGAGAGTCATGGACATGTTGGAGCCAGTCTCCCAAAGGCCACCAAACTGGTTATGGATTTGAGCACATATGAGGAGAGGCCAGATTAGCATTAATAGCAGAGGCCTCGTGGAGATGCTACCACTGCCCCTAACTACCTAAAGGGAGGACTCAGGCAAAGCAGAAGGACTCTTGTCCTGGCTCAGGTTCTTTCAGAGGTCCACAGCAGAAGAACAAGAGGCAACAAACACAAGTTGGAACACAGTAAACTATAACCAGAGCTAAAGATTTTTATTTTTTTTTAAGCATGAGAATGACCAAACACTAGAATATATGCCCAGAGGTGAGGTTAAAACTCCATCCTTGGAGATACTCAAAATCAGGCCAAAAAAGGACCTGAGCAATTTAAATGACAATTTAATTGGCCCTCCTTTGGGAAGGAAATTGCACAAGATGACATTCCAATCTAAATCATTCTGTGATTCAAAGTGCCTTTGCTTAAAAACTTAGAAGTTTTGTTACAGTTCTTAAAAAAACCCAACAAAAAACAGCAAAAAAACCCCAAAACAATTACAGAATGGATTGTCTTCCTGCAGCATAAATATCTACGGGGTATCCCTCAAAATCCTACTGTCATTATTGGCGAGCATGGTAGTAGCAAAAGCATTGCAACTCAAATTAGACTTTTATGCTACTCTGCACACTTCAGGAACCAAGAATACATTTTGAACTTCTATGCTTTCTGCCTTGATACAAACTAGATGAGTCTCCTCAGTGAGATGGAGAGGGAAAAGGTTGCACTGGAATGGGATGAATATTGGCCCCAGAGATTACGTAGAGACTTTTAATGATGCAGCTAAAAATAGGGTTCTTCCAATGAAATATCACCAAAAAATGAAAGTGCTCAAAGGTTTAGGAAACTTATTTCAAAACTCTGCATTTGTTCCATTTGAATCATATCATCACAGTACTTAGGGGTGCATATTGTATTTCCAAGCATTTCCTGCTGGCTGACTAAAATTTTACTTAAAAATAACCCCTCTTCAGTATCCAGCTCTGTATCCAAAGACTCTCCACTTTCCAGCAAGGATTGAGATGAAACACTAGGAGCAATGATCTTTAATGAGCGTAGTTTGAGAGGAGTAACTAGAACAGAGCTCTATCTCAGCAGACTGAATCAGTGATTGAAAACTTTATTCAAGAAGCTGACGGGGAGTAGATTTACCATTCTAACTGTAGTGCCTGTGTCAGTTTCTTAAATTAAGTTTTCAGGAGCTGATTTAGCCCAGGGAAATGCAGAAATCTGGTTGAAGCGTCTCTTGGGGCTGCTTATACTAAATTTTTTGTTTGTGTTTAGTGCTAATGCAGAATTAGAGGAACTCCACTGTCAAGATGTTAGAAGATCGATGCTGTTATTACTTTGAATTGGAAAACTGGTATACACAATAGAACAGTTGCAGAGGGAAGAATGATACAAAGAACTCTTCTTTGATTTCCTGGTGCTTAAGAATATTGCGAAACATTGCGAATTCAAAGAAGCAGAGTTCATTTTTTTTGGTCAAGGAGTAAACATAGTATATCTGGTTTATTTAATCTAGACTGGTTAGAAATATCTTCAAGGAAGTATATATCTGCCCAGTGGAAAAATATAAAAACTTCAATAAATAATTCATTTTTGCAGTACCTATATAATCACTTCAGTATGAAGTGCCAGCAATATACCAGATGTGCTGTCTCTTTCTTTGGAGTAAAACTTATGAAATATTTTTAAGAGGGTTTTTTCTTCTTTGCACAGACACACAGCTTTTACAACAATATCACCAATAATTTTTTTCTTTCTTGAACAAAAACATTTGAAGTATAAAAGCTTCACTGAATTCCTAGTACCAGAGCAGTTTTCTACAATGTGCATTAGTGCAATCCTGACTTCAGTGGGAGTTGAATTTGCCTACAGAAGGTAACAGTAAAGCCCTATATGCTTCCAGCCTCAAATACAGGCTTTCTTTTAATCTGAAAGAATGATCTGTAAAGTATTATTACATTTAAGGCACACATTTCTTAAATAAAAAAAAGGATTTAATCTTGAAAGTGAATGGCAGAGCTAGAGCTAAGACTGAAAATGAAGACACAGTTTAGTCCTCAAAGGTTAGGAAATGACAAACTCCCTTGTTCTGCCCTAGTGTACCTCAGCACTACAATATAGTATTAATTGCACACCATCACCTGAGCTGAGTGTACAGCGTCCTGTAAAACTTCAGCATGAATTTAACCCCACACTTTTTTGATATTTTTTTTCTTTTAACCTGTAGAGATTTACAGCTTAAGCCAAGATAAATTCATAATTTTTCTTTTTTTTTTTTTTTTACTGACAATAATTTCATTGAATTAATGGGATTCTCACAGGATGTGAGATTGAATTTGTTACACTGAGACCAGACATTCAGATAAACAGTTTCCAAGAGGTACACTGAATCTATTAATATATCTTTCTATATTGATGGTGGCGACATGGGTACCTTTTTTTTTCTGGGTATGGTTTTCCTGCTGATTTTGGTAAATTTACTGTGATTCCTTAGCATACTGAAGAACGTGTCATATGAGAAAAGGTTTAGTGTCAAAACCATTTTTTGTTCTGATGCACCCATAAGGCATTCTGCAAAACAAGAACTATATCCAGAGAGAAATTTCAACAGCTCATGTCCAGAATGGAGAGAAGTATCAAATGATCCTATGCTGTGGTCTGTTGTGGGTCCAGTACTATTGTATTTTGATTAATTACACTAACGATTTAAAAGGGAAAAGGCTTATTGAATGTACACTAACAGATTGTAAGTATGTTTGAGGAAATAAATAGTATTCAAAATAATCTTGAGAAACCTAAGATTTGTCGTGGAAAGTGTTATTCAGCAAGGACAAATGGAAAGTACAACACTTAGGTTGAAATAACTAAATGTGCAAACGCAGAATGAGTAACAACAGCCTGGGCATTGTTCTCTCACAAGGGAGCAGAAGGTTATCATGGTTCACAAACTCTAGTATTGACGAGGCTGCAACTCACATGACTTCACGTTTTTCATGTGGGCTGACTGGAGAACAGCCAAAGAGGAGCAATCAGAATGGGCAGATGTCTGTAAACAAGACCTGTGAAGACAGATAGAAGGAACTGGGTTTTCCTAGCTCAGAAGAAAGAACACTGAGAGCATAATTGGCTGTTGGAAAGAATTAACCTATTTTCCTGACTTTAATGCTGAGACTTCCACCACTGGGCCAGGAACTAGATTACATTGCAAAGAGGATACAAATTAGATCCTGGAAAAAAAGTTTCTGAAGCCAGGGAGAGGAAATCGCTGGAAAGGACTGCCTGAGCAATCTGTGTGATCTATTATTGCTGGTGTTTAAAAACAAGATAGAGAAACTTCTGTCAGGTTTTCATGCATATTTAGGCTGGGGATGTGGACTAATTGACCTACTGAATCATTCAGCAATGTGAATCTATGATTCTAATGACTGAAAGCATGGTTCTGGGAATACATAATATTTATAAATATGTAGTACTCATCACCAGTCATTCCACTGAGATTTAATGTCTTTAATATAATAATTGGAAGTAACCAACATGTAAAAACACAACTGAATTTAAATATAACACTTTTCCCTGGAGTTTTCTGACAGATATGAGCAATTTTAACGCAAGAAAAGGGAACCTTGTTGATAGAAGTAATATTAAGTGAATGACTCTCTATAAAAATATTCCCCTTGCTTAGATTCCCACTTTTGACAGGATGATCCCTATAGTACTGAATAGTATATTCTGTCTGGAACTGTTGAAACAGCTATGACCTGCAACAGCTGGAGTGCCTGTCTCTAGATTTGGTCATCTGCTTCCAAGCTAATCACCTATATATACTCAAAGGAGCTGAAAAGACACTTCCAGGATATGACTCACCCCACCAGGTGTAGAAGTCATCTTCAATATGAGGTGAATCATGCCTTAAAATGTCCTTTGTCTGAAAGTTCTTTGGCTTTAGAGCAGATCTAGATACTAATGTAAGGTTAGATGTCTGGATGCAGTTCAACTCCATACACTTAAATAAAATCCGAAGTATAGATACCTTGAAATACATATAAATCAGATCAAAAATAGAAAATATTCTCTCTATATATGACCTGAAAGCCAACTGCATGTTTTCTGCAGTTAGATGTGCTAAGAAGGCCCTTAAACTAGAAATACCTGGTATTAAAAAAACTGTGATAAGTTAGAAGTTCCATCATGCATTAAAGAAAAAAACTAAAAAAAAAAAGATTTACTTAAATACATAACTGTCCTGGGTTCGGCAGTAGCAGTTGTTTTTCTCCTTCTTGGTAGCTGGTGTGGAGCTGTGTTTTTTTCTTTTGACTTGCGGCTTGTGAACAGTGTTGATAACACCAATGTTTTGGTTACTGCTTAGTACATTTTGGTCTGGCCAAGGACTTTCTGA
>JANRGW010013348.1:0-15590 GCA_024733675.1 Psilopsiagon aymara
CCCCGGCCCTCCCGGGGTGCTGCCTCCCGCCTACAAGCGCCACGGTGCCTCCACCCGGGTCTGGGTACCGGCGGGGCTTCCCTCCCCTCCCCGCAGCCGGGGTCTGCCCAGCTTCGGGGGGGTGCGGAGGGGCTCACCTTGGGCTTGCTGCCGCCGATGGCCCCCGGCCGGATGGAGCCCGTCTCCTGGTACCTGCAGAGAATTTTGGAGACGCAGCCGTGGGACACTCGCAGCTGGCGAGAGATGACACAGGGCCTTATGCCATGATGGGCCATCTCCACTATCTTGTGTCGGATATGGTTGGGTAAAGGCCTGCCATTGATAAACACTCCTCCGAGCTGATTGACTCTGCCCTGGCCTAGAGGAGTAGAGACTAGAAAAGGAGGGGAGGGGAGGCAGGAGGGGGAAATGGCGTTAACGACTCCTTCGGACCCTGCTGGGTCTTTTTTTTTTTGTTATTGTTTTTTTTCTGTAAGGCAACTCACCGCCACCCGCCCCCCGCGGCCGCCCCGCAGTGCGCCCGGGGCCCGCCGGCCACTACAACTCTGCAACGCTTCACCTGTTGCACTAGCACCGGAGCCGGTGATCGAGGCCTGCCCGACTCCCTCAGAGAAGGGGAAAACTGGACGGGAGTCCCGCTGTCTCCCCGAGCGGCTTGGGGCCGGCCAGCGGCTCGATGGGAGCCGCGCGATCCCCGTCCTGCCCCGGGGAGGGACTGCGGGGCCCCCCGGTGCTGCGGAGCTGTCACCTCTCCGCGGCCTGGAGCGCGAGAACCGCCACTTGCAGCGACCCAGCTCAGCCCCGCCAGGACGTACCCTCTTTTCTAGAGTCCCTTTCGATTTCGTTTGCGTTGCTTTTATTTGGTCGGTCTTTTCTTTCTTATTTTCCTAACTTTTTCTCACTTTTTCCCTAACATAGAGCTCCCCAAATCACTGCCCTTCTTTCTGCTAAAGAGCGGAATCAGGGCCCCCTGCGCAGCCGACCTCACGGGTCTGTTCTCCCCTCTCTCCCCGGCCGGGATGGAGCTCTCCTGGGGTGCAAGGCCCGCAACAGCCCCAGTGTCGGGCCAGAGGAACTGCTGTTCAAGCCCTGCCGCGGGACGGCGGCTATGACAGCCAAGCGGATGAGCCGTGGGGCTGTCCCAGTAGCCCTCCGTCCTCCGGCTGTCGAGGTGCTGCTTTGTCCCGGTCTCCCTGAACGGAGTACTCCTCCCTTTCCTGAGTAGGAGCAGAGCGGGCGCGGCCTTACCTTCCAGCGGGAACCCGCTGCGGGGATAGTTCTGCCCGGCCCCGGGTCTCATCATCCTGGGGACAGCTCCAGCCAGAGTTGTCATCGCGGCGGCCCGGCAGGGTTATATCCAGGTGAGGGCTGATCTAGGAGAGACCCGCGCTGTCAGCGGGTCCCACCGAATCAGGAGCGGTCCCGGGAGGGGGTGGGGGATGCTGCCGGTGGGCGGGGAGGAGGCAGCCCCGCCGCTGCCCCTTTGTCAGTGACCCTCGCTGCCCTCACCGGGAGGGCCGGAGCCCCGCCGGGCAGCGAGGCTGGGCTCGGGGAAGGGAGTTCGGGCAGGGGAGTTCGGGGGGGCGGCGGCGCTGTCCCTGTCCCCGGTGCAGCGGGGAGCAGCAGCCGCAGGGCCGGGAGCATTTATCGGCTCCGTCCCCGGCGCGGCTCCGCGGTGGCGCCGCCGCGATTGGCCGCCGCTGCCCGGCCCGGCCTCGCCGCTCCCGCTGATTGGGCGAGTGGGGCGGCTCTCCCGTATCGCCCCGGCCGCCGCGACGGCAGCGTGACCGGCGCGGCACTGCCCGGCCCGGCCCCGCGCTGTCCGTACGGGACGAGCGTTCTCGCCGCGGGCAGAGAGCGCGTGGCGGCGGGAAACTGCTCGGTGCCCCGACGGCAGCCCAGACCCCGGGGAGGGGAGCACCAGCCGGAGGCGGCCCGGCCCTCGCATTCGTGAGGACTCTGTCACTGCGGGGCTCCGCCGGGCCGCCGCAAGCCCCAGATGGAACGCCAGGCACTAAGGGTCAGCCCCTGCCTCGCTTTCCGCGGAGTGCTCCATGTCCTGGCTCCGCTCGCCGGGCACTAGTGAAGGGAGGCAGTGAAGAACAACCTCCCTGTGCCTTTTTCGTTTTGTTGTTTGTTTGGGTTTTTTTAAGAGAAAAAAAAAATCCACTTCCTTCTATTTACTTATTTTGCACCGAAATTTCTCGCCGTCCATAAGAAACATCTTTGGACCAAACGGTGTAACGCTTTGTAAAGAGAGAGCTGCAAGTGCGATCTCCGTGGGGATTTCTGCTTTTAAAAATCGATGAGACTAGAGTGTCCCGCGTTACACGCGTGTGTGTGTATATGCGTGTGTGCATGGGTTCGAGGCGGTGCGTGTTGAAGTCTCACTAACAAGCGTTTGTTCCCAGGAATTTATTGTAGTATTCAAACTAAACTGCTGGAAAAATAAAAGAGGTAAAGTCTGCCTCGGAGCTGAAGTGACCACAGCAGGATATGACGCCAGGAGTGTTGTAAAGACTGTCTGTCCTTAGAGAAGGTACTATTGTGCATGGCCTTTTATTTATAACTTGGTAAGTGCCAGCAAACTCGCCTCCTTTACACTCTGAAGTGCCAGCCCAGCTTTCCACAGTGCTCTTTATTTGCAATAGTCTATTCACTAACTGTCACTCCCGAGCTTCAAGTTATTCAAGACCTTAATCAATCAAAAGGATGAGAATCGTTCAGGTTTCCCCCTTTGAAATGAGGGAAACAATGTTTTCTAGGCTCCCAGTCCGCTGCCCCTTTACGGGCCAGGCGATCGCTTCGGAGACCTTATCGGCCCCGGGAAAGGCCGGAGTTCGTGTTATTTAGGCAGAAATCATGAGCTGGTATAAGAAGAGAATCCTCCCTCCGAGGGCAAGGCAAAAGCTCGGCCCAGGCACCGGCTCCTGGGAAAGGCGGCGTTGGCCTCGGTCTCCGCACCGGAGTATTCGGGGCGGTGGAGCCGGCATGCCCGTCCCTACGCAGCACGCCCGGGGAGCTCCGGCCCCTGGTCCGCCAGCTGCAACCCTCACGCCCCTGCCACCGGGCTGTGCTGTTTCCATTACCTTTTAAATGCACAAAAACAAACACCAAATCCTGAGCGCGGGGGGCCGCCGGCTCTGCCCGGCGAAGCTTTCCGCACACCCGACGAGCAGGTTGGCAGTGGAAGTTCAGACGACAGTAAAAGTTCAGCGCATGTTTTACACAGCATTTGTATTTTACAAAGCACCCCTATGACCGAAGCTTTTAGAAAACCGCTGCCGAGCCTTGCGGAAACCCAGCTCCATGAAATCGCAGCCGGAGCCGAGCCGCGGAGCGCGGCCGCCCGCTCGGGAAACGTTCCGCGGGTGCTGCTCGCACCCCGCTACTTGCCACGCTTGTTTTACTCGGGGAAGAAAGATGGTAGAAGTGTTATTAAAAAGGAAATCAGGACGAAGCTATCTAGAATTTAAGTCGCCCTCGGGCAGCGGCTCGTGGGAGCGCACATGGCGCCACCAGCTCCTCTGTGACCCCTCGCCCACCGGTTCCGCCGCGGCCCCGAGCGTGAGAGCCGAAGACGTCTCAACCAGCGTCAGGGGCTGGTGGCCGCCACCTCGATGCTGGGTCCGTAACCCGCTTCCACCCGGAGAGGATGGACGCCCTGGATGGAGCCCATCCAGGCCCCTCACCAGCGCAGGAGGGGGAGCGGAGGCGCCTACCCAGGCGTGGAAGACGGGTTCGGCCGTTACCGTGAGTTTACCCTTAAACACGCCTCCCCCCAGTGACATGCATCCGTGTGCGTGGCGTGTGTCCGCGTGGGCCCGCGGACGGCAGCCGCGGCAAGGCCGGTCCCACGCAGTACGGGGCGGATCTGTCGCCGCTCCGGTCGCAGCGGGGCTGGGCGGCCCTCGCAGCTCCTCCCGGTTCTCCGCTCTGCACCCGGCCCCGTGGGGCTCGCGGGAGACCCACCGGCCCAGAGCCTTCCCCGAACCCCAAAGGCCCAGCCCCACGCCCCCGGGACAAGCTTCCGGGCCTGGCTCGCCTGGACGGGAGGGGGAAGCGGTGAGAAACCCACCTAGTCTCGCCCTCGGTGTCCTGCGCTACCGGGCACCGAGTGCGCCGGGGTGAGCCTCCCGCATCCTCCCGCAAGGGGACTGGTGTACAAGCAAGGCGAAAAGATGAGGCAGGAATGCCTGGCCCCGCTCCTCCCTCCCCTCCTCGCCCCCACCCCCATATTACAGTCCTTTAGGCCAGCAGAGATGATTTCACGGTTTTCCAGTGGAAATAGCTAAAAGTGCTTCTGCTAATTACAGAGCTCTTCCAGGCCAGGTGCACTTTTAATTGGATTAGTAAATGCTCCATATTAAACCTGCAGCACATCAAATGGACAGTGAAAATTAGAGCTATTAAGAACACAAGCAATCATTTCTGAACGATAAACACTACTGTTTTCCCCTCAGTTGGAAATAAATCACTTATAGTGTTGCCTAGTTTGTGCTCGTACATTAATTTCTCATAACGATTTCGAAAGCAATTCTCTGCCCAACAGTTTCTAGGGGAGGTGAAGGGGAGAGTGCAGCTTCCTAAATAGAAACGTGTAATAGAGGAGAGAAAGAGAGAATAAAGGGAAAAGAGGAGAAGAAGAGGTGGCTTGCATAACCAGTGTGTATGGTCACCTCGGTTCCTGCTCCACTCTACCCTTGCTATGAACACCTCCCAAGCAACCCCTGGGTCCGAGAGCTCTGGAAGCGGGCCGCTCGGCCCGGTTCGGTTTCACCCGGTGCCTGCTGTACCTCTCCTTCCAGAGGTTTCACTCCTCCTCCCCCTCCTCTAGAGCTTTTGAGGGTTCCAAGCCGGGCCGTTGGTGCTGGGGGCAGCGTGCGGTGCCCCGCGGAGCACAGCCTCCCGGCGGGCCAGGCTCAGGGCTTCTGCAGCCACTCACCCACCCGACCGGGTCCACCCGCCTCCTCTTCGCAGCAAGCGAAAGTGCAGGCGGATGCGACCGCTGTCAGGGACCGTAGAGGAGTTACATCAAACCGGTGTCGAGTTGTTTGGATGGGAGCTGACCGAGACCGACGGCGAGCTGTAGAATATCTCTAAAACTTCAACACTCTTTCAGTCTGGGGGTTAGAGTAATAAACCCCCTGCTTTGAGCAGGAGGCGGGATGGGGAGGAGAGAGGGTATAGAGCCAGAGGCTGTGGATGATAGCACCCCCGGCGTTTCGCGGGCGGAGGCACTAGAGAAGAGGCCGGTTACTGAGACAGCCAGCCCTGTACAGCCCGATTTCCTCATTAAAAATAAGCTCCTGGCGTAGAGCCTTTGCAAGGAAAGCTTCTTCAGGCCGTGTTGTCGCGTTCCCCACATCCCGTTCCTGGTCCCAGTAGCATCCAAGGACATTCGTTACCTGTCGAGCAGGGGATTTGGGGTGAATGAACCCCGCCGCCGCTGCGACCCCTCCGCTCCAGCGGAGTCTGGGGGCCGGTGCCTCGGGAAGGCCCCGGGGTGGCGACGGAACGGGCAGGAGCGTTGCCCTCCGCCCTGCTCTTGGGCCCGAGCCTTAGCAAATAAGTAGCCTTAAGATTAATTGTTTTAAGGTTGTTTTTTTTTTTTTTGGGGGGGGGGGGGAGGAGCGGGGCAGAAACATAATACTTTTTAGCGAAAAAAGAAATTACCAGCAAAGGGCCGAGGAGATTAACATTTGGAAACTTATGAAATGTAATCTGCATATCCAATTGATTCCCAGCATATCAGTTGAAAGGATAAAGATGCGTATCTCCATGATGGATATTGCATTAATAGGCACATAAATAAAGGTTGAAAAGTCATCACAGAAAGCTTTGAACCCTTTTCCATCGCTTTTATGTCCCATCCGCACGTCTCGGCACCGTCTTAATTTTTTCCCCCCCCTTTTTTTTTTTTTTTTTTTTTTTTTTCCCCTCGAGTTTTTACTTTTTCTTTAATTTACAGCCACAGAGCTTTGGGCAGCCCGAGAAGAAGCGGCTCGGCATGGGGGTAGTTGTGTGCAAGGGCAAGGACGGGGGACAGAACACCCCATAGTCCCCGAACCCCCTGAGGCGAGCCCGGGCACCACTTCGGAGCCCCGCTGCCCGGGGGTGTTGAGGAGAGGCACTTTCTTCCGAATGTATGGCAGCGTGGTCACTGCTGCCAGGATCACGGAGGGAAGGGAAATCTGGCGGGTGAAGGCAAAGCGCTTCCATGAAGGATAGATCCGAGGTAGCTCTCGCCATTGGGGCCCCGAAGGGAGTAAACACCCCAGTGAGCGCCTCCGCTGTCCACCTCCCGACGGGTCTGGCCTGCGGGGGCAGGCCGTGCCCAGTTCTGGGAACTGGGTCCCCGGAAAGTGCCGAAACGCAGTTCGGAGGTAGGCCGTCAGGGCTGGCCGTGGGAAAAGGCGAAACACTTAACCCTACCAACGGCTCCCTTCGCGGCACCGGCCGCCCTCTCCTTCCCTGTAAACTGGCAATAAATACAACATGTATTTCACTAACTCCTCACCTTTCTGATTACTACCAGACCCTCCGGTAAGCGATACTACAGCTGCCACTCCATACTATCACATGCTTGCTGGGACGAGGGCAGAGATGCATGGGGGGTCCCGGGACTCGGGGGCAAGAGCGAGCGGCTGCGTGCGAGCTCCGGCTAGGCGGAGAGGGGGCTCCTGCAGCGCGCCGGGCCTCCCCTGAGGAAGAAAGGGGGGAAAGGCTTGCGTTACTCATGGATTTGGGATTTTTGGGGTCGCAACCGAATTTCGGATCTACCTCGAGGAGGGGAGACCCGCCTTGCTTCCTCCCCACCGCTCTCACCTGCGAGTCGCACCCACTGGAGGGGAAAATCGCGTTCCCCTACCCCCTCCACCCCCCCGGAGTTAACAGTCCCATTTCGGAGTGAAGAGACTAAGCCTCGTTTATTACTTGTAAAAGCACCAGTGGCGATTAATTCCAGCAGTATCACAATAGATTTCCACCTGGAGTTTTGCTGCAGCGAAGAGATCGTGTGGGCTTCACGGACCCAAGGCTCGGGCTGACACATTTGCCTTCGGAACGAGTTTTCACAGCGGTGGAATGACGAATGCTCGTGGCCCACTCCGGCTGTACGAGCATGTATTGTGCAATGGCAAGCACCTAGCTCTCCGTCCCGGACATCCCTCCCTCCCGGCCGCGCTGTCCAACATGATGGAGCCAGGAATTAAAGATAGGAAGGGGAAAGCAGCCCTACTATCACAGATACTGTATTTATTAACCGGTGTTTCGCCTGCAGCTATATGATATACGATTTCACTGCTTATTATTTTGGTGTGTTTTTTTTTTTTTTTTTTTTTTTAAGGATGACATGGATTAAAATCTGGGAAAAGAGAAACGGAAATAGAGAGGAAGAGAAAATGAAAGGAGAGAAAGAAGAGAGAAAGAAAAGAAAAGAAAAGAAAAGAAAAAGAAAGAAAGAAAGAAAGAAAGAAAGAAAGAAAGAAAGAAAGAAAGAGAGGAAGGAAGGAAGGAAGGAAGGAAGGAAGGAAGGAAGGAAGGAAGGAAGAAAGAAAGAAAGAGAGAGAGAGAAAGAAAGAAAGAAAGAAAGAAAGAAAGAAAGAAAGAAAGAGAGAGAGAGAAAGAAAGAAAGAAAGAAAGAAAGAAAGAAAGAAAGAAAGAAAGAAAGAAAGAAAGAAAGAAAGAAAGAAAGAAAAAGAAAGAAAGAAAGAAAGAAAGAAAGAAAGAAAGAAAGAAAGAAAAGAAAGAGGGAGAGCCGGCTCCTCGCTCCTTGGCTGCCCGGCGAGGCTGCTCCAGGCGGCGGCTGCGGCCGCAGGGATGCCTTTGCCCTAGCAAGGGCTCTCCGGGCCCCGCCCTCCGTTTCTGAGGGCAGGCGGAGAGTGTCCTCGGTTCCTCGCAGCGGGCACTGCCGGGGCCAGGAGGTGGCTGGTGCCGCTGGTCCGCTCCGCCACCCGTCCCGTGCGCAGATGAAAGCGCCCGCTGCCCTCCGAGCGCGGCTCTGACCATGCCAGGCGTCTCTCTGCAACATAACGGAACAAACAGCAGGATTTGGGGTGTTGTAGCACTTTCACCGCAGGCTGTGGCTTCCCTCCGGGGCGAGTCTCACGGCTGCTCCGGGGGGAGCAGCCCGCAGGTCTGTGCAGAGCTCGGCCCCCCCGCAGGCACCCAGGTCCCTGCACTGGCACCCGCGCACCTCTGGGAGCAGGGGCCGCGGCCTGACTGATGGGTCTGCCTCGGGCAAAAGGTGAAACAACCGCCCGCAAAGAAATTAGGGTGGCGATTTGGGGGACGGCATGGCCCAGCTAACGTCTGGAACAGTGCTCTGAGTTACCTGCACCAAAAGAGGGGCTTTTCCCTGTCTTTTCAAAAAAAAGCAGAAATGTTTTCCGGAACAACTACAATCTCACCTATTTTCCATGCAGTTTTGATACTTCAGAAATATCAGGAGATCTATATTTATTCTCAGGGAGAATCATTTGCTAACTGTCTAGAAGAAAATGTGGTTTCTATTGTATTTTAAAGGCTTCATTTACTTGAAAGTTTTCAATAGTTAGTTTGGGTTTGGTTTTTTTCCACAGAAGAATATTTTTCTGCCCCTTAATATTACCCATCTGACTAACAAGTCCTTATTTACAACGTGGAAATCAAGCTGGCTTGGTGGCTTTCTAAGTTTTTAACACGTTTTCTAAGTCATAAAAAGCTTCATTCTTCCCATTTTAAAGTACACCAAATTTTAAAGTACACCAATTTGATTTATATCTCAAGCACATTTCAGACAGTAAAAAAACCCTCCAAACCCCAAATGCTGTTACTGCTATTTGTTATTAAGCAAAAGATTACAAAATAATAGCCAAAATGGATTTGTTAGATTTTGCTCAATGTTTATACAAAGGGGTAGGATGGGGAAACATTGCTTAAGAGCTGGATCTGTAATGAGTTGCAGTCTAAGATTTAGATTCCCTGGCAAATAAGGAGTAGGTTTGGGGGATGATGATAATATTAGTAATTATTATTATTATTGTTATTATTATTCCAGCTATTCCTCACAAATTTAATGTTCCAATGAGGCAAATCAACCTCTCCATGTTTGTTTACCATAAAAATCTCCTTAAACTAACTGACATACTTCTCAACTGAAGCTATTTGTAAGGGAATATGATCACCTTGATTCAAAATCTCACAATCTGCATGGCATGTGAAAAGTAAGCCTGAGAGCAGCTCAGAGCTAGAGCTATGAGGCCAGCTTCAGACCTGGCTGGTTTCGGTAAGCAGAGATACACATTAAACGAAGGGCCAGCATTGCTCCTTCGCTGTAACACAATGTCGTGGTTTAGGCCAAAGCAAAATACAAGCAAAAGTATTTTATGCTAAATTGATCAACATTGTTAAATATGTCTAGTATGACCCTACGTACTCCCCATGGCAGAAACTGCATTTTGCTAATGTAGTTGTTGCATTTCTTCCAAAGATCTTAATTTCTGCATGCTCCCAGATAAGATACAGTGTAAAATGAGTTGCAGGGTCTTCTAGCTTTTATAAAAGTGAGCCCCAAACTTAAATATCCTTCAGAAACATTAGAAACCATAGCCGTGAAAGACCTATTGCTTCCTAGAACCATCTGTAACATGAAAGGAACATTTGTGATGTTTCTGTGAAGATCTTGCACAAACAGACAACTGACAGGCAGCCACCTCTGATGTGGTTTAAATAAGCAGAGCTTAATATAAAGATTAACATTTTCTTTGGCAACACAACATGCTAATAAAATAAATTAATTTCCAGTGAGGTGTCACATATTCTCTAGACTAGTAGAGCAGCCAGGGACACTCTATCTGCAAAACGTCTGTAACATAGGGAAAAGGACCACTGAGCTCAGGAGGATTTAAGTGCACATGAAGTGCTCTGACAAAGTTACAGAAACCATTCTCCTACACTTCTATTTCCAGTGAATATTAGACACTCACTATCATGTCCATAAACATATCTCACAACCTATTAATATCAAATGCACTGTTTATGCTTAAGCCTGCAGGTCAGAGATTATTAATAACCATTCCTGTGAATGATGTTCACTTTCATATTTAAATACTGGCTTCTTCAGCAGTTGTTCAGTTTTCACTGACACACAGAACACAGCGATGTGGGAAAGAGACTAGACTGTGCCAGTCATGGATGTGAGCAAGAGAGCTGCAATAGCACCTTCGCTTGCAATTCACATACACTATTTCCCTAAGTAAAGGCTTTTTGGCACCAGGTATTAATACACAGTAGCACACAGAGGAACTCGTAGTTCACACACCCCTCGAACTCTCATTCACCAGGGTTTTGTCTGTTTGCATAACCAGTAGTCTTGGCCAGTTGGAACAGTTCACCCACGCCAGTGAAATCACTCAGTGAAGAAAGATTACAACTGAAAATCCACATTAACCATGCAACTACACCCACATTATTCAGTCTGTAGTATCTGTCTGTGCACAGGCAGCTCCCTCTTCATCATTTGCAAAAGACATCATATACAAAGTGTTACACACGATAAGCTACTTTGGGAAGTACAGTCCGCAGACCTGACTCCCTGTGAACGGTAATCTGAGCTACAAAAGAAGAGCATTAAGGTAAGAAGCAATAGTACTTCCATATGTAGCTGTGATCCACCATGTTTTAATAGTGTATTTTTACAGTGCAAGTTAAAAATAATGGAGGCTTACTTTTTTCTGTTCTTTGAAGCATAAATGCAGACAGAACCTCACTTTTGAGTGTAAGGTGGTCTTTTGGGGTTCACTGCCTGCCATATTACTATTGAGCCTGTTTTTAAAACTGTGATTCCAAAATGCTTTCTTAACACAGATAAAAATGAATTAGATGCAAACTACTGGCCACTCTAGGAAATTCAGACCATGGCTCTAACTTGCAGGGATGCATGACTTGGTACACACTGCTGTTGCCTATTTTTTTATCATTCAGCTTTCTGGTACATTTCTAATGATTGAAAATATGAGAGTAACTGCTATGTCACATTTTGCATAGTGAAAGGATACAAAAGTATTTCTGTATGCAGGCCTTTGAACCAATCCAACTAGTAACTGAGGTTTATATTCCTCCCATGCGTTTATGGAATACTCAAGTGTTTTTCTACCAAACCTGCCTTTCAAAAACATGAATACCTGCCATTAAATAAATTAAGATTGTACAATTATTTACTACTTGTGGGTTAGTGATGCAGAAATGAATCTAATTTCTTCCCTGCAGCTGCAGCATTTACCAGAGACACTTTCAAAGGAGACTACAGAAATAAAAATTTGTGCAATGTGGCACTGAAGGTACACGACATGTGAGAAACATAATGGTGCTTTAAGAAACTGAATTCTTGAGCACAAGAAGGGCAACATGAAAGAAGTGGTTATGTGGCAGTGATTGTCCCAACTCATTCCCATACATCATAAATGGCAGCAGCTCCCCAACTGTAGCATATACTAAGCTTTATCAGCCAAATAAGCAGTTAGCTCCAGTGAGAACGTCTCTCAAGCAGAGATGGTGGCCACTGTCCCAGCCAAGATGGAAAAACAAGAGTTTACCATATGTGCCTACCACCCAGGCTCTGTTGACAAACTGGGTTGTGCCCTGCTGTTTGCTTTTTCCTCCCTCTCTTGGGCCAATAGCATGGATGTCTGGCAGTCGAGACCAAACCATGACTTTGACAGTCAACCTAATCTTCCAGTTTGGAATCTGGTATGCTTTGCTCAGGTAGGGCAAGAGGGGATTACTGCCACAAAAAAACATTGAGATCTTCTGGCACAACAGGAAACTACAGATCTTTCAGAGTTCACGTAGCCTGTGATCTCACAGAAGGCACAAACATCCTCAGTCAGGCCTTCATTTACTTTCCTGGTGCTTCCATTTCGTGGCTGTAGCTGCTTGTGCCCCAGACTCTGTAACACAGAGAAATGTTGCACAGCGTAAAACAAAACCAAAACAAAGAAACCCCAAACAAAGCAAAACAAACAAAAAAAAAAGCCAGCAGCTTGTATTTCCCATGATTTTCCCCATGATGTTGTGGCATGCCCTGCCTTCTCCGCTTTCCCACATAGTGCCCCAAAGCACTGTTTTCTTCTGCAAGATGTGTGGATAGTGTAACTGAGGCATACCTCTTCAGCTGCCTATCTCTGTGCTTTTTTAAGCAATTAGAAAACACAAGTGTTCTGACTGAAATAGCTACAGTAATAAAACACCAGCAGCCACACAGATTTTCTTTTTGTATTTTTTTTACTGAAACTTGAGCAAAGTTTGGCTTTGGACAAGCAATCTGTACACTCCGAGAACCCAAAATACAAATGTAATACTGGGACTCTACAGTAGCCAGAGATGTATACAATGCATGACTTTCTTTTTCTGACTGGTACTGTGATGTGGATCCAGACTAATGCTCCTGAAACCAGTGGAGTTTCCCCAAATTTGCATAAGCAGAGAGAAGGGTTTGGCATACGATCAGACTGTCCATTTTAATTTGGCTCTGAAATATTTGCAAATGTATGGCTAGGAACTTGACATGTAATACGATCATCCCATTGTAAGCCTAAAACCCCTGTTTAGGCCTGTGATATTCAACTTTTCGCAATGTGCCCACCTCTAAACATTTTAAAGTTGACCCTTATGTAACAAATTGAAGCTTCTGATGATCAATTTGCTTTTCTTACTTACCTTTTGCAGATCCTTTAGGAGTCCACGGATCCCAGTTGAAGCCATTGGTTTAGTCAAAATGGCAAATACTGTTTACAGAAAAAAAGGCAAGAACAAAACTATGTTGGGGAAAGAGTTTTTTTTTAAAAAAAGATGGATAATACATTTCTTACTGCAATCAGTACTTCAGGGCATAGCTACCTAATTGTGACTGCAGCTCCTGTAAACACACCCACGGTGTGAGCAGCAAACCTGCAATAGCCACGCTCTCACTGCAGCGAGAAAGCCCACAGGAATAAAGCAATGCAGAACTACTATGCAGCGAGCTCCAGCTGAGCTTTATGGGCCCTCAGAGCTGGTTTCAGCATGCCTACATGAGATGGAGTCATAGCAGTGAATGCTGGCCTGGCTCATCTGAAACGCAAGGTACTGGCGCTCACCTGATGGAACAGTAATGAGGATATGCATGCTGTATTTGCAGTAGAAGCACAAACAGGTAACTCATATATTGGTGTATATGATGTACACATGTACATATTTTATAGATTTATTTTTCTCAGAAAACATTGCTGCTGTTTATGTCCATTAATTTACATATATTTATTCTTACTACAGCATCATTTATAATAATACTTCACTTCTATAGCACCTCCTCTTCAAGGATCTCCAATTGCTTAAAAACTTTAATAAATAAAGCCTCACATCTTGCCTGTGAGGTAGGTCAACGCTATTATCAAACTTTACAGATGCAGTAACTGAAGAACAGAGAGGTTAAGGCCAAAATTTTCAAAGGTTTGTACCTGAAGTCAACCATCTAAATTCTCATTTAGACGCTTAAATCGAAGTCTTGTTATTTTCTTTGGTGCAGAACATCCACAACTACTGCTTAAGTCAACAGGGGCTAATGGTCAGGCCTGATTTTAGGAGGCATATACCTTTTACACGGCTGACGAGCAACTCTAAGTTGGAAAACACTGGTCTAAATACATGAACCACAGTCAAAGCCACAGTTGAACCCACTAATTTATCTCCTCAGGGCCTTTATGTTTTGAAATACAACTTTAAAAGGCTGGTGCGGATCTTTTTAAATAGACATAAGTGACACAAAAATCATACACTGTTCCCACGAACTGCATCCATCGCAACAGTTTGTATAAATACCACTTGGGCTGGTGGGGGATTTCGGGTGCCAGGGGGTTGTTTTTCACAGATTTGTGATGATCAAGACAATGCACAGCACTTATCACTTGTGCAGTCATAAAACACATCACACAACTTCACCCGCTGTCTTTACATTTCTACATAGTAAATTCCTTTGCACTTGTGATAAATAGAAGTGGTCAAGTAAAGGTCTATTAAGAGGATACGTGTCAGAGTATCATGCAGACAGCTTGCAAAATACACATACTAAAAGATCACTTGTAAAATTCTTGAATTGTTAAGCACGAAAATAATTACCTCATTCCATTACAGTACTGTGTCAAAACACGGAATAAGCAGCACTATCTTATTCCCAATAGAATAGATTATAACAACGAATTAAGTTAAAAAAATTCAGGCACCAAATGAATTATCCTGCAACACAGAACAGTATCTATATAGAGTGCTCTCCTTAATATACTACAAGACCAGCAGGAGCTCAATGTTCTTCCATTCTGGATTATCAGCATCTCGTTACACTTCAAAGACATCTCTGGTGTTCTGACCTCACAGGACAGAAGCATTTTCTACTGGCCTTTACAGAAACTCATAGCACAGAAGAGAAACTTACCAAGAGGGAAAACCACCTTCTTATTACAGCTACCTAGAAAGTAAATGTTCAACACACAAATTATGCTACCGCAATCCACTTTTACAGTGACGATGAAAGTCCATATTTTAATGTGGGCTTCTCTCACTGTGCAAAAATTGGAATCAGTGGCCAGTGAAACATTACCACAGGAGTCTCTTAGCTCTATTTTAGAGCTCCATTAATTAAATCATCTTCCATAAATTGTTTTAAGTGTGCAATGTACTGTTTCAGTCTCCCACATTAAATGAGAATTTCAAAGAATTAAATAATAAAGCTTATTTTAGGCAACCAGCAGAGGGCCCGATGGCCTTCTAATAAAATTATAACAAAACCGTACTCAATGCATTGTAGGGAAACTTTGGCTCAGTCTCCTCAAGACAATACATTTCTGTTACAGCTTCTTCTGTATGTACTTGTTAACTTCATAAGAGGGAAAACACAACGCATTTAACATCGTGATCCTGTTCTGCTCCTAATCACAGCGAATCTCTCCAATTATCTTCCAGGTGGGGGCAACAGTAAGCCAGTTTCCTTTTACTTGCGATGTGTCCTTCTGCACCAGGGAGCACCCAAACTTCGGTGCGCTCCCAACCGAGGTGGCGAGGAGCGCGGCCGCCAGCCTCGGAGCCCCAGCTCCCCAGGGAGACCTTTCGACATATCTTTGCTAGAGACGCTTATTGCCCTCTCTCCCTCCCTCCCTCCATAGCGGCCCCTCGCCCCTGCAGACCATCCCCACCACCTGGGACTGTGCCAGAGCCACGGGGCTGGCCTGGCTCCAAGACACACCGTGTCACCGTGCCCGGTGCCTGGGCCCCGCCGCTCCCCGGGCAGGTCCGTTACACCCAGGACAGTCATGTCAGCCGTGTCCGGGCCAACACCGATCAGACAAGGGGAACCTGCGAGCAGGGCCGCGGCCCAACCGCTCCAGCCACACAGGGCCGCCCGGCCGCCCTCTCCCTCACAGCGGCCCGCGGGTCCCCTTACAGCCCGCTCGGCTCTGCTCGCCCAGCCTAGCTCAGCCCCTCATCGCCCGCCGCCGCCCGGCCCCGCTCCGCTCCGCTCCGCCGGCGCTACGTGTCGCTCCTGCGGGCGACCGCCGCCCGGCCCCGCGGGGTGCCGT